>APFE031204672.1:192308-287042 GCA_000404065.3 Pinus taeda
TAATAGAAAGACTGCTTATTCTTCTCAAGATTCATACTTTGTTAAAATGCTCAAGATGTTTGTGGTTCTATTTGATCTTTTATGTTTTACAGCTTTATAAGTATACAATCACTCTGAATTCACCTAGTGCTTAGACTTCCTGTGTATACTTATTAGTTGAGGTTCTTGTCCTTCATGTTTTACAGCTCTTTAGGTACACAATCACTCTGAATTCACCTAGTGCTCAGACTTCCTGTGTGTACTTACGAGTTGATGGTTATTTGAGAAATATTTTGAGTGTTTAAACATTACATGCCTTGACTTCCATGAATGAGTAGCTGACAGTTTATTGAAAAGATGTTTGACTCCATGAGCCCAATGGAAGAAATGTTATGCTGTCTGTCCAACCAGCATGTTTACTAAATTTTCATTTCAAGAGTTAGCCCTCTTTGTGCTTAAAGATAAATAAATAGTTTATTTTGAGAGAGCCCTCTCAGGTTAGGGAGGCTAATCCTTAACTAAAAGTCTGGTCTGAAATAGTTACATAAGGTCTTACTGATTAGCAGCCATCAGTACTGGTTTTGTGATAACACACTCAACAAAAGAAGGAGCTAGTAGTCTGTGTGGTAGATTTTTCAGTAATTACAGGTCATTTATATAAGATGGAGACAGGTGAGGTATTGTGAAGGTATGTTCCGGAGTTTGAATGCACAAGTATCCTTGTTGAAGCTCATGGAGGAGTGGTAGGAGGCCACTATGCAAGGAAATTGACCACGCAGAAAATTCTGTGTGTTGGATTATGGTGATCGACGTTACACAAGGATTCTAAGGCATATTGTAAGGCATGCGATGCTTGCCAAAGGATGGGGCAGCCTTCACAAAGGGATGAACTGTCATTAAATCCCCAATTCTCATTGCAGGTATTTGAGAACTGGGCCATTGACTTTATAGGGCTGATACAACCACCAGGAAAGAAGACAAAAACATAGTACATTATTACTGCGAAAAAATACTTAACCAGATGGGCGAAACCGTAACCAGTAAGGGATTTCACCGTTGTAATGGCTGCAAAGTTTCTTTTTGAGTATGTCTTAAAAATGTTTGGATGCCAGAAATTTTTTATGAGTGATAGGGGTATGCATTTTTGAATGAAACGATTAGCTTGATGTTGGAGGAGTTTCAAGTATATCATTAGAAGAGCATGCCCTATCACCCACATGTGAATGGAACTGTGGAAGCTTTTCATAAAATCTTGGAGCATGCATTGACAAAGGTATGCAACACGCATAGGAATGACTAGGACATGCGCATTCCTGTTGTGTTATGGATCTATAGGATGACCTGTAAGAAATTGACAGGACAAATGCCATTCGCATTGGCTTATGGAATTGAAGCAGTCATGCTGATGGATTACATTGTGCCCATCTTAAGAATTGTAGCCTTAACTAAGATGGTGGGCCGTAAGACCTTGGAGGAATGACTCGCACAGATCATGGAGTTAGGGGAAGATCATTTTGTAGCAGGATTCCATCAGCAAGTGCAAAAGGAACATGAAAAAGCATGGCATGATAGGAATATTAAGTTGCACACATTCAAGGTAAATGATTTGGTGTTGTAATATGATAGCAAGTTCACGAAGTTTCCAAGAAAGTTTCAAATGCAATAGTTGGGGCTGTATGTCATCAAGGAGATTATGGATGGTGGCACAGTTCAGCGCGCGAACCTAAATGGGAACCTTTCCCTGGAAAAGTAAATGGTAGGTTGAAGTTATATATAGGGGATCCTATCCCTGTGCGATGACTATATGGCAGTAGGACAGTCTCAATAATCCAAGCAGTTTCAAGGGATTGCAGGACTATAAACTATGTTGCCCGACTAGGAGAAAAGATTAATTTGGAGGCTGCACGCCAAATGACAGTAGTGTGACAGGTGAAACTATGTTGCATAAGTTGCGTTGTGGAGGATGGTTACCGTTGAGGTTACTATTCATGATTTAATGGCCAAATGATGGTTAAGGGGAGCAGGTAGGTGCTATTTATGGTGAAAATCTTGGAAGATATGCCATCAAAGCAGCATTTATTATCAGAATTTGGGGGGAATGGTTGGATTTGAATTCAAATCCCCCTATAAATTACGCATGCTAGTCCTATGAAGAACACTTTGCAATCTGAGAGTTGTTGGCGCATTTTCGTGTATGAAGCATATGAATTGTGTGTTCTGGGAAGAATTTCTAACATGCCCCTCATTTGCAAACTATTCTACAGTAGCCCGAGAGAAATTCATTGAGAATATGGCTGCTACTAACACCCACCAAAGACCTAATTTTAGAAGTAGTTGCATCTAATGCACCAGGTTCCAAAGTAACTAGTATGGAAGCCATGCCCGCTATGCCCACGGTGCCGAGGTTTCTAGGCCAAAACAAATTGTCACAAAAGAGAAGTAGCCCACCACGAAAGAAGAGCACTCAGCCACAAAGGAAAAATAGAAGAAACCAATTCCTATAATAATATCACAACGGAAAAATCTAGAGTTGCGACTAAAGGAGAAGAAGGACAAGCAACCATAAAAAGTGGTGGATTTAGAAGAAGAGTACCAAGTCATTGAAGAAGTAGATGCCGAGGGAATTGAGCCTATCTCTATGCTTCCTGAGTACATGCCTCCACAAAAGGAAAAAACCAAAGTGACCCAGGATCCTGATTCTGGAAAAATTTGTGGTATCCACTCCCTTGTTGCCTGAGCAGGTCACATTTGAAGCGCCTAGGCTTGCGCGCATCCTGGTATTGAAAATGGAGGACTGGGACCTCGCAGAACATGAAACGTTTCCGCATCTGGCGATCCATAAGTACATGATGAAGATATACTATAATGAGACAAGGGTTACACAATTAGAACCCATGAAGTGGGTCTGCGGCATGGAGCAGTCGAGGTTGTTGAACATGCTCTTATACCACACTATCATCACTCAACTATCAATATGGTCTATCTGCACCAACTCCCCACGCTAGTGCACAATGGGATCCTATGGCTTGGGCAGCCCATTCCAATAATGGACATGTTGATCCATAGGATAAAAAGGTTGCCTCACAAAGGAGCGAACCCTGCCAAGGAGTTTGCAGGGAAAACCGTGGAAAAGGAGCTTTCTGATAAGATGAAAAAATAGAATGGTATTATGAAAAAGTGACGCGAATACTCTACCCTGTCAATTCAAGACGAGGCAGTCCATTTCGTTGCCTAGATCCTTGCAAGGAAGATCATGAGGAAGTGTCACACAGACGAAGTTCCAGCGTGGTAGTGTCACTTGTTGGATAGTACGCAAAGGGCGTGTAGTATAATTGGTCCAAGGATCTTTGCCATGAGTTCCTCACAAACTGTCGACAAGCACAAGATGAAAGCAAGTCTTTTCATTATACTTGACTTCTGTTGTCTATTGTATTAGTTGCGTGGAGGCTATCAGAGGACAACCAGTTTTCTCTGCACAAGGAATATTTTCCCGAGGCCGCGAGGTTCGCCTCACTCTAGTCTACAAAGGATGCGGCATGAATTAAGGAAACAAATATTTTTTGGGTCCTAATGGAGATGGACCTTTGGATGGTGGTTAATCAGAGGCCTAGGTTTTCCCCAACCTTGTTCGAATAATTAACATCCTACACAGAGTTCAAGGCTGACTTTCACAACATATCAATCCGCCCAGGTAAGGACCTAGAGGGAACTTGGCATCTATTGCCTTATTTTTTGACCGAGACGGATGTGCAGGGAGTTTTCGGGTATTGCCCACCATAGTGGCACGAAACTACAATGTTGGATGTGGGAACCAGAAAAGGTGTGGAGATCTCTATTGCGAAAAAGCAGAAGGAAGCCTCTCAAAATGTTGTGCGCACCTTGACCGAACAAAAGAAGAAGGAGGTTTCTAAGGCAGTTGCAGAGAAGGCACGTATGGAGAAAGACCACGCTACCAAAGAGCAGGCAGAGAAAGAATGAAAGGATGCATAGGAGAGTGGGAAGTCTGCATCACACCACACTGATAAGCAAGAACTATCGGGGCAGGGAGGAGGCGGCGACAAGCAGCAGAGCACTCCTTTCATCCTGAAGAGGCGCGGGCAGGAACAAACAGGTGGACAATGAAAGAAGCATAAGTCTGATCAACAGACACATATTGATCCCAGGGTGTTGATAGAAGGTATCTCGATGAGATCGACGATAATATATGGGACACAACAATGAAGGTGCTACAACAATTTGAGCATAAATACATGCAGACGCTTGAGAGCATTTAGAAGGATTTGCGCGAGCTATAGATCCAGGCCAATAGGATTCAGGTGGGTGTCAAGCAAGTGAGCAGCACACAAGCAAGCTTGATGCAAGGGAGTAGTGCAGTCACAAATATTGAACAAACTATTGATCTCTGAGTCATTTCTTTTCCAAAGGGGTCAGTCCACGTTTAATTGGATGATGATCACACTGTGATCAGAATAGTGAAGGATATGAGACTGAACCTTATCGCACTACCATTCTAGACCCTTCATGCACTACATCAAGGGATCTTAGATGAGTTCAAGATCAGAGAAAAGTGTGCACTCACCGTCGTCGATGAGCTTAAAGTCAACAACAAGAATCTTTTCGCAGAAAAAAACTTAGGCGCTAAAGGAACAGGAGGAATTGCGGACACAATGCCAAAACCTAATAACAACAATTGAGCAGGCCTGTAAGTCAGTGCCTGAGCTAAATATACCAGAGGATCCAAAGGCCTCAGCCAAAGTGAGGAAATTGGTTGTTGCAGTACGTGCTTCAAAGGAGGAAGTCATTAGGGTGACTTTCAATTTTCAGATGCAAATAGCAGAGCTACAGTTGAAGTTGCATCTGATGACTCCATCAAAGGTCCAGGAGCACCACGAAGTGGCAATAAAGGAAGACATGACTACGTTGGACACCAAAGTTAATGACTGCTCGTCAATTTTTGACGCAGTGATGGAATTATGGACAAATTTGCAGGAGGACCCGACCCTACAGCAACTAAACATGGATGTTCAAGAAACGGAACAACAATATGATGAGATCCAAGTGACTGCATGCACTTTAGCGCCAGCGCAATGCCTCACCAAGCTACAGGTGGGCAAGTAGCTTCTTACACAGGTGGACTTGTAGAGGAAGGAGGCCTTACTAAAGGCCAGATTGTAGTCATGGCTAAAGGAAGTGTGTCAGCTTACTCTGTCACTCTAGGAGAAGCTCAAAGGATTGCAGCAGATGCAGTGGACCATCCACCTTGTAGTGGAAGGGCCAACAACTGAAAAATTGGTTGAAGAAGTACAATAGGCATCGATGTAGAGCACTGTAGGAGTTGCAGTAATGCAAGTCGAGCTGGGATATCTTCGCAGCAAGATCGTGGCACCAGCTGAGTGACTAGAGGGTAAGTCACGATATTTGTGTTGGGGGCATGTTGGGATAGGATCCCTAGGGGTAGTTTTGGGGTTAATTTAACCCAATTTTGTAAAATTTTTGTAAAAAGAATGCAAAGTCTCTATGATATGTGGACGTTGAGCACATAGATATATAGGATTCAAAAGGGTTTTAACCATTGTTTTTGGTCAGTTCTAAGATCTCCCATGGTTGGCGGACCATGGTATTGTATGAAGAAAAGCTATAAATAGTTGAGTCATAGCAAGTCTTAGAGATAACTTTTGATAGAGAATTGGGTACATTAAAGAGTTCTTGTTGTCTTGGGCAAGTGTTAAGGCAGGAAGGCTTTACTTCTTGCGCGTAGGTAAAGAAGGGAAGGCTCCTGCAACTGAGTGCACAGGAGGCTGGGGTAGAGTCCGTAGTTGAGTGCGTAGACCCCTACAGCTATGTGTGCAGGGTAGAAGAGTCTATCATTGGTGAACTGAAGATCAATAAACACAGGTTTTTGAAGAATTACTAAGTATTTCCATTGAATCTATTTATGTTATATGTTGTCGATTAATGATATGATTTCTGAAATTTTGAATGAATGCTACGCAAATTCACTGAATCTGTGTTAATAATATATGAAATGAATGGTTATCCACTTCCACGAAGTTAGAATATATTTCTCTTATGTTTTTTGATGAATTAAGTATATATACGCGAACCTCAATATACGGTTGCTTGTTGATGAGCGAAAGTAGGTAAATCGATTGTTTAAGGTCTGCAAGGACTGATCATAGACCTTCGCGGAGGTCTGGAGGTAGATTTAACTTAGTTACAGTAATGAGCCATAGAATTCTATCGATCTGCGCGGAATAAAATATAAGTTGTTGAAAGACATCACACTAGTCTCTGGATGCAGAAACTTGGTTCTTGCATCCCCAAATACTGCTTCGGATGAGGTTGCAACCTGCATTATGTGGTTTGTTGCTAAAAGGGACAACAGTGTAGGGTTTTTTTGGTTGGTGCAACTAACTCTGAACCTAGGTCAGGACCCCCTAAGCCAATAGATGGCATCCTACACTGAAGTGCCTCCATGGAAAGGCTAGCCATTGTGGCCAATTGGATCTCCTTTTCCTGCAACTACCTCCTCAGCCATGTGTTTTCTGCCTATAATTTATATCTCATGATGTGTTCTCTTTCTTAACTCCCTTCCCATCTCTAGGATTTTTTCTTTCATATGGCCCACATCTTATACTTTCTTTGACTTGGAAATATTCATCCAATGATGTGTTCTTGCCCTTTATTTTTCAAGCTCAAAGAAGAGAGGGATTACAAATTCCTCTGGTATTACTCTACCTTCCTCAATGAACTTGTAGTAAGAACTCAGTTTTGGTTGTGGGATAGGCTCCTGCAACTCTAGAAAATCTCCCTTAGATGCTTTTGGAGAATCTGCCCTCTCCTGCACCTGTGGTGTTGCTTCCCTTCCTTCTTTTTTCCCCTATTGTCCTTCCTGTAGATTTTTTTGTGTTTCTTGTAGCACTATCTGAGGATCCCGTAGCAGGATTTTTCCTTTCTGTAAAAGGGTCACAGGTGCCTTGGTTTGCTTTGCTAATGTTGACTTGGTGACAGGATTTCTAACATAAATGATGAGAGCCTTTAGGGTAGCTTGTTGTGATTTTCCTTCCTCAACTTTTATTCCAAAGGAAACTAGCTCCTCCTGCTTGCTTGGTGACTCTTTAATTATGATGGGAGTTCTTGTAGGTGTTTGTGGAATCCCCTGCTTGATCTTGGTGCTTCTTCTTGTTTTAAAATAGATGGGATTCAGCCTCTATCTTTTCCCTTTGGACTTTATGGGTGTGCTTAAGACAGCCAAGGCAGCAGCTACCTCCCTTTTAGTGTGCTCAAGAGACAATATTGGATATTTCTCCCCTTCTCTGGTATGTTCCTCAAGGCTAGTCTCTACCTTATGCTCCTCTTCTTCTTTCTCTTCTTCATTTTCTTCTTCCTCTCCTTCTTCTTCTTTGTATGTTCCTGCCTCATCTTATTTTTTTGCTTCTTGTTCTTCCTCTTCTCTTTCTTCCTCGTCATCACTAGAGTTTGGGGTCCCACTATATTCAAGGGCTTTGATTTCAAGGACAGCCTCTCTGTCCATGTCTCTAAATGTGTACAAGAGAATAGAAATTATCAATTCGCTCAAGGAATCCTCTAGTATCAATTTAATGAGTCCATGTTGTGCCAATTGCTGGTGTTTCCCTTCTTGTACCTCCTGGCTCATGTATATCATTGACTACAACAAGAAATAATGCACATTGAGCCTTTGGTTTATGGGTAAATATTCTCCAAATCTGAAGTCATGGAGGACTCTGAATTGGTAACCATAGACTACACTGAGCCTCCCTTAACAAGAAATGTATGTGAGAATGTTGTAGCTCACCTCATCCCAAGGATAGGAAAGGCTCTCTCTCCTGGCCCCATTTTTGTCCTCAATTGGCTCTTCATCATCTAGGAAGAATTTTTTCTTAGCAAAGGTGTTTCTATCCTTGTCCTCCCTTCTCCAATGCACCCCTTGAGGAAGTGTGGTTACTCTGCTAATCACCTCACGGTTGATTGTAATTGAAAGCCCTCTCACCACAGTCGTTGCACGTGTTCTTGCCTGAGGGTTGAGTGCCATGGAAAACTCATGGGCTATATCATCATCATGCCCCATGAGAAACTCAAAGAAGCCCAACTAGTGATGCCTCCTAAAGATATCTACCACAGGGGGATGTAAGTGAATCCTGGATGTACATGTCGATTCTCTTCTATTGAATCCCCCTCACATTTCTCTTCTCTACCTATATAAATGCATAAAGTCTTGTAAGAATGCTTCAGTATGAGTTCGGTGTGGCTGAGAGTTCAAAGTATTTTTGGGAGATGAGTGCAATTTATACCCTATTCTATATCACACAATTCTCTTAAATTCCCAAAAAAATTGTCTAAATCTCAAGCCCACTGTAATTGCTAGGAGAAAATATAGTCTTTCTTCTTTCCTTTTTTTAGTTATCAAACCATGAACACAAGAGAGATGAGACACTCACTTTTCACTGTAATTCTTGGGATGATGAGAATCACTAAACAATTTGACCCTAGGCACCTCCTTGAAGACTTCTTTTGGAATTCCAGTGCTTCCTATAGCTTCCTAAGTTTCTTGTAGCTCTATTTCCTTTAGGGTGGCCAAAATAAGGTTTTCTTCTCCGATGGATTTCCAAGGTGGTCTCGTTCTCTCTTATCTTGAAATGAACAATTGGTGCATGAAATTTTGGAATTTATGCTATTTATGGTCGATTTCTGGAGTGTTATGTTGGCTGGCAGTGGTACGGATTTCCTCATTGGGACCATTGGTGATCATGCAGTCACCCTCGTAATCATCACCCACTCTCACATAACTGAATCGACCACCTTTTTTACTTATGCTCATTGGTTTGACACTCCAACATGGTATGCTGACTGGGAGTTCACTTTTTGATCTCAAGCTGAGGGTGGCCAAGTTAATTGGCCACCTCCAGCTTATAAAAAATAACTTTTTCAACATTCATACATTTTTATCATATCATTACTCGACAAAGAGTTGGATGAGCTGCCATACCTATGCCTACCTTTCCTAATCAATGCATGTTAGAGGATGGCTTGTTGTGTTGCTTGCTCAAGTAAGTGTTCCTCTTTGGTCATTTTTTTGTTGATTTCCTCCTGCTTATGTAGTTATCTGTTTGTTTTTTCATGTGTGCAAGTGCTTGGTGTATCCTTACTGTTGTTGCTACTATGGTGCTCTGGTGAGGAGAAATAAGGTCTTCAAAGATGTTGGAGCTCCTCTTTTCTTTGGTTGTGAAGGATAATGTAAGCTTAGGCTAGTTTCAGTGATGAAACAGGTTGCTACAAGAGATCTTGTAGCTGCTACAGGAAATCTTGTAGCTACCTTTTCTTCATTTTTTATTGATTTTTTCTAGAGGAAGGTTGGGTAGTAGTGTAGGGTTTGATGATGGTGATGAAGGCTCAGATGGAATGGTGGATGGTTGAGGCGAGTGAGGACATGTCCTCTATACCTCCTTTTTTTATTTTTTCACATTTTCTTGTGTTTTTGTTTTTATAGACACAGAGGTAGGTACGGATATGACATGATTTTGGGTGAGCGATGGTGAGGTATAGGGTCCCAAAATCACCTAGAATAGGCCTGCATAGTTTTTTTCCTATCAGGATCCCTTTCCTATAGAATTTCAGGATATCCTGTAGTGCTACAGGATCTTCCTGTAGCAGTTACAGGACATCCTATCGCAAGATAGAAAATGCTCAAAATTTGATTTTTGATGCCTAAAAATGGAAATGAGTGATGGGGACATCGTAGTCATGAATGAGATGAAGTGGATATGGGAAGAAGTGAGGTGATACTTGGCTTGCTTTCCCTGTAACTCTGAGTCCTTTATTGCCTTCAAAAACCTACAAAATCACAGAATTTATTAGTAGGTAGGTTTGAGATCCCTGCGATGGAATTTTTGGTTTTTCTTTTTTCTTTTTTTCTAAAAGATACACAGGTTTCCCAAAGGAGGTTTTCAACCTGTCTACCTGCCCTAGGTGCCTTAAAGGAGATTTTCACCCGGGGATCTCTTTATTTTCCTTTTTTCACTCCTAGGTTGCCTCAAGGAGGTTTTCAACCCAAGAGCTGACCTCAGATGCCTCATAAAGGTTTTCACCTAGTTCCCTTATTGTTTTTTCTCTTTTTTCTCTCTTTTTTCAAAAAAAAAAAAACTTCAAGAATTGGGTGATCTGGAACTTAAGACACTTCCAATCACATTTATTTCCTTATTGATTGTACTGATGAACTCTACCCTTGAAGGAGGTCTTTTATAGGCTTTCAATCTGTATCCATTGGCAAGCAATGGGATACATTCCTCATCAATGGTCCTGATTTGAACAACCCCATTATCATGGCACTTCTCTATCAGATATGGGCCCAGCCACTTGGTCATCAATTTTCCTTTGAAGTCCTTGAACCTAGAGTTATATCGCAGAGCCCAATAACCTTCTTAAAAAGTTTTGTCCTTGATGTTCTTGTCATGCTAAACCTTCCTTTGTATTTGAATAACTTCAGTGTGTAGGAGTCTTGTCTAGGAAAATCCTTTTTGCAAACAGAGATGATCCCTCTAGCCCAATGAGTGGGACTAGAAACCTACGTGACAATCTACAAGGACACTATCCTAAATTACAATCAAAATGGGAGAAGAGGAAGATGGCATACCTAGTTCTGAGGATATAATGTACTCCATTGTTGAAGACCCTGAATCACCTACACCTCAATATTAGCTCTACTACCCACAGCATTCAGATACCTACACAAGGGATCAAAGACACAATAAAGCATACAAGTACAAATAGCATAATCGAAATTAATTCACTTAACATATCAAGGAGCATTAAGATAAATGATACATTAACACAAACATTTATGGAAACTCAACCAACAGTTGTATATAGTAATAAAATAAATGAGAAAGCATACAACCAAACCTTGATGTCAATAAGCTCTCCTTGAGTGAATTTCCAAGTCTAAGCCCAAGCTCTCTAAGCACTCCTTCTCCAAGCCAAATGAGTAGCATGTAGGCACTATCTCAGCATAAGGGTGCAAATAGCCAAAGACCAACCATTTGGGAATAGGAGAGGATGAATATATAAGCAAGGAAACAGAGTTAGGATCTCCCCAAAGATGGGAGAAGTCCCTCATCTCAAGGAGGTAGCTCATAGGGATAAGATCAAAGGGTAATATTGGGAGAAGTCGACCACATCCACACCGAAAAACCTCCAGCTTGTCGTTATGGAAGCCTCTAGATCACAAAGCTTCTTGTCCTCTTTGGGAAAAATTTCCTTTTAGGGATCGGCATGGTTATCCAAGCAAAATGCGTGCTAGAATCGCAAGGCTAGTATAGTGCAACTAGCAATCAGCACAAGTTTCCAGTGCCAGGGTCGTGTTGGTCCTGAAATTAAGCTTTTAAAGCTTGCTTCTTCAAGGAAGGCTCAAGGCATGTTTCCATCAATGTTTCATGGAGGATCTTAGTTGCATATCAGGATGGGTACACTACATGATTGCCAACTTTTGGATACTTCGGGGTACGATAAAGGGAAGTGCAGGGGGCATGAAAAAATATTGTGTAACAGATGCCCCCTAAAGCATGAAGGAAAAATAGGGAGTGATGGCTAAGATGCTTTACGAGCTTTTGCAAGGATGAGAACAAACATTGTTAGGAGACCTGCAAATCAAGGACGCATATACATATACATATCTAATATCAAAACATGAATCCACTGTATGGACATAACCATCCGAATAGAAAGGAATATGTGAAAAGATCCATGGTATGGGCACAGCCATCCAAATGAAAAGGATCATCTGTAAATCTAAGATCCAAGGCATGGACATAACCATCTAATTTAGAAGGATCATCATCATAAATATAAAGCCCCAAGGTATGGTCAAAGCCATCTGTATAGAAGAAACATGTGTACAATCATGAACAATACATAACTCAACGCGGCCTGAGCTATATCAGACAAAACGTAGGGTCTTGCGCTCCATCCAAACCCAATCAAAGTATGAATTATAACATACGAAGGAATGTGTCGAAGTCAAACATGCTAGAAAACCACCTGATAACTGGCCAATGTTGTGGACCGTTAACAAGCACGAGAGGAACCACCAATAATGACAATGGTCCTCAAGGTGTGATAGTACAATCTATGAATGTGAAAATGAAGTTGATGTCAAACGCTCATGGAATCACCCAATCAAAGGTCAATAGTGAAAACCTGTTGTCGGATGCGAAGAACTTGCCATTAAGGCATGCAAGCTCTAAGGTACTGAAATAGAGTTTCTAAGTCATCTTCCTGGATAACAAGTTGAAGTTGACAGGAAGTGGCCTGTCAATGGAGGCCCATGATGATTCCCCCATCATCAACATGAAACAAGGAATAAAATGAAATGAATGAGTATGATCAAGACTGTATCAAAAAGTCAGACAAAGTATAGGTAACAAACTATAGATAGGACTTATATTAAACATATCGGCAACACGACTCTGAAGTGTTGTAGCATTTGACTCAAAATAGGACCAAGGATCATGATGACGAAGTGGAATAGTCAGATGAGAGACAAAATGGATCACCCAAACCTGGAAAGCCAAGTGACTGAGCGAGGACATCCCAACCCCGACACAAGATGCAGAAGAGTGTCATGTTCAAGAGTGACATGATGCCTATACAAGAGATGTTTCACTTTACTTTTCCCCACTATTTCTAGTGAGTACCCAATTATTTTTAACACAAGATTGAAGGGGATATCATATGCTTGGAATATATGTTTATCCTTCGAATGAATCCATCCTAGCAATTTTTACGAGTCCTAGGAAGGAGAAACTCGATCTCGTCATGGTGACAAGTCTTTCACCGTTTAATTTTTTAACGAGTCCAACGGAAGAATAACTCAATGTCTTTTTCATATTTAGAGAGTTTGAAAAAGAGACGAAAAAGAAAACTCCATCATGTTCATTTTAGTAATTTTTCTCTCGAATCTGAAAAGGTAGAAAACAATATTCGAGAGAACCTCTTGACCATGTCGACCAAGGCGTACCTATTTCGTAAATAGTCAATCCTAGCCCGAAAAAAGGGTAAACGTATATTGAGATGAAATCAATTCATTTAATTTAACAAGTTCGAAAAGACAAGTGCTTGGCAATCGTTTCATATTTAGAGAGTCGAAAAAGAGCTTAATGATGAATCCAAGGGGATTCCTTTTTTGTTTATTTTTAATGAGTCTAAAAAAAAACTTGTTGAATCAGTAAAAAATAATCACTCTAAACACCGAAAAGGACATGTATTTGCAAAAAGACAACCACACATCATTGATATCGAGGAAATTAATAAAATGTTGGCAAAAATGTATTCAAAATTTATAAATAGAATAAAAGTAAGAACATTTTTACCATTTTAACTTGGAGTAAATTAGAGAGCACATTTTGCCCTATTTTCCTTGATTCTTCAGGCAAGCAGTGTGGGAGATCCAGGGAATCATTTCACAAACCGTCAGCTGCAGGTAAGAGCTCTACCTTTTTCCCTACTTTTCATTATAATTTCATGCCATTTCTTAGGATTTTTATCATCCAAAAGGGAGGATTTCAAAATTTTAAATCGAGTGTGATCAGTGCAGGTTTTCTCATCAGGTTCACGTTGATCGCCCCTTGACCCCAAAAGGATCTTGCATTGCCAAATCACGATTAATTAAAATAGTTGTGTTGGCCGAAGGTGGAAAAATTGAAGATAAATCTTCACTTTTGAGTGAAATTTCTGAGTTTTTATCCCATGGAAAAGCATTTAATCATTGCTAATGGCTGTTTTGAAAGATATTTCAACAACATGGTCATCGAATGGAAGGAAAGAAGCCATGAGGTAGAAGATAACTAGGTTCCCCAATATCATGAATGCATCAATTCTTTGAGGAACTGTGGGCTACTAAATTTTTTTTGAACCACAAGACTCATAACCCAAAATGAGCTTCTACACTATCTGATTAGTTTATGGGATGTTGATCAGGAGATTTTCCTCATTGGAGACCAAGAATTGGAGCTGGAACTGGTGGAAATTTACTTCATTATTGGATTGTCCAGAAGACAGAAAAGGGATCAACTCTTTGAACCTCGTGCTAGAGGTGAGAGCACCAATGCACTAATTGAAAGGCATTTCCTGGGTGCAGAGAAAACAATCAACGGGAAGGTGAAGATATTGACTATTGACAATCTTCCCTAGAGGAAAATTCTACACACCATGGCCCGTATAGCTGGGTCACGGGCTTTACACGAGGTTTCAAAATCTCAATTCCAGTATCCAATAGACTACCTTACTCCAACATTGTTCAACTAGTACGAGGGATTGTTGCTCAACATGAAGAGGCAACTGACCAAAGGCAAATGGGGAAACTTGAAGCAGTTTGGCTTCAGTTCAATTTTGGTCACTTTCTTTTTGGAGCGTGTGTCCCTATTCTGGTATCAGTGGACAGAGGTGTCAAATCCAGCTCCACAAGATCCGAGGTTGGTCAGATAGAGTGAACTCATGCCTCGTGGATGAGGAGGTTAGCGAATGCAATTTCCTCCACAATCCTTTAGTTGGTTGTGCCGACAACTAATTGTTGTGGATGGATATGCCTATGCAAGCATAGACTTCAGATGGGATCCATATCTACCTCTACCATTGGGTGAATAGTGGACTGATGTAGGTAAAACTTGTTTTTTGGAATTTTTCAAATTTTATGAGTTTTTTTATTAAAATATACCTGAGAATTTACTTGTGATAAATGTGAAGATGTGGAATGAGAAAGGCCTCCTAGCATGTTGCCAATAGAATGACAGTTAGCACATCAGATAGAGGATTCTCCAAACAAAGAAGGAGTAGATCCTATGCTAGAGATGGAATGAAATGTGGAAGTGATCACCTGAGGGATTTCAGAATACGCGACTATGGATGATGTGTCACTGCGATACCAAAGGCATACAGTAGGATTGTTTGCGAGACTACATCGGCTTTTAGGCCGAGTTATCAAAGCATTCGCATGCTATCAAGAGCATCATGTGGGGGAATAGCCTTTTCTAGTCATGTTTTTTACACTATTGTAGGCTTTGAAAGCCATGTGTCCCAGGACACTTATTTTTCATATTTTGATGAACAAACTTTGACAGACGTGATATAATATATATATATATATATATATATAATATATATATATATATATATATATATATATATATATATATATAATTATATATATATATATATATTATAATATATATAGATATATACACATATGTTTGTTTTATATTCTACTTATGTGCTCATGTATCACGATGATGTGATCAACTTTATAAGTTACGCAAATGTTTATTAAGAACATAATTTTCTAATGCATTTGTTAATGTATTCAAATTCTGTGGAATGTTTTGATATGTGATATAATTAAATTTCTTTCCAGTAATTGAACACGTGGATACATACGCAAAATTTGTGGATTTCTTACTGAGTAATGATTATTTAACTGTAACACAATGAGTTGTAAATCCAACTTAACAACTAAATTTCTAATGCTAAGAGCAACTGCCATTGATAAAAGTTCAATAACTACATTGTACTTGGTTATATTATTAGTTGTTCATCCTAGTCAAATACCTTGTAAATCGATTAACTCACCTTTAGGGGCATAGAGTTCTGTTGTAGCGGCTACAACCACCCTCCAAAATTTTTCCTTAGCCTCGTTTTGAAGCCTCCCTTCCAACCTTCACAGCAGATTGCCTTGCTTCATCAAGTTCACAAGCTTCAGAGTCTTTCTTGCACAAAGGAAGCTTTTTTATCACATCTTGATCCATTCCCCTCACATGTTGTTCACCTGGACTTGGTCCAGTTGTAGCCTGAGCAACTTCCCCTTGAAAATTGCACATTTCTGGAGGGCAACCAACCTTCCCTCCAGAAATTGTGCAATCCTATCTGGCATCCTACTGGGCTCCAGGATTGCGCAATCCTGCCTACCAACACTCCCAGCAGGATTTGCGCAAATTTCCCCAACAAGGCTACTCAGCCCATAATTTGAGAAAATCTAGGCAGCAGTCAGTTGCTTTGCCCAGAAATTGTGCAAATCTCCTGGGCAGCCAGCGGAGCTCCCAGCCATAAATGTGCATGTTTTCTCCAGTAGTCGAGAAGTCTCTTGCATGTGTAGCTGAGTTGACTGGTTCCCTCCAGGACTGAGAAAAATAGATTGGTATTCAAGGGCTACTTTTCCCAAGGTATCATGCAAAGGCATCCCTTGTTTCAGGGATCTATGTTTAGTAGTTGGAGGTTACATTCAAAGAGCAATTCTAAAACCTCCCACCTAGTGTTGCTTCCCCTAGATTCATGGCATGCACATCACAACCTCGATGTTAACAAAACTCATCAATCGAACGCTGCAGAGCTCATTCCTCACATCAACCTTGCAGCTCTAACATCCCACATCACGTCTAGGAGTAGTTCGCACATTCAGTTCAGTTGTTTTGGGTAAGCCTGCCTCCCATGCCTTATGTTGCATCTCTGTCGCTTTTTTTGTTTTCGCTTGTGGGAGTACTATTTGCTTGATTTATTTGAATGCTTACTATTTTTTACATATATACTAGCTTTTCCTAGATTTGTTTTAGTTTTCGTTGCTATCTCACTGTTGTCGCATGCATTAAATTGTTTTGCACAAACATTCGCCCAACCAGCAAACTACCTCACCCATATGCATGTTGATCTATTTGTTGAATCTTTCATTCATGTTTTGCATGCACTGTCAATCACTTCTGCTATCACTTAGTGTCGCTATGCATTTACTGCCTTAGTTTCTTTTAGTTTCCCATTGACGAGTCGGGCCAACCTTGTCCCGAACTCTACCTTCACTAAGGCTGCATTACGCAATCTGGGGAAGGAAGGCTCACCTTCCTTTCTAGATTTATGTATTCCTGCCTTGAACTAGCCTCCAGGACTAGTTTGAGAATTTCTAAAGGACAGTGGCTTCTTGGCACAAGAAATTGTGCAAATCAGTCCTTAGGCCAGCAGTCCTTCCTAGCTGGAATTGCACATTGCACAATCCCGGCAGTCAGCAACCAGACTGGACTATGCATTGCGCAGTTCCAGCAATCAGCTAGTCTCCCAACAGCCCAGATTGTGCCTTTTGTAGTCTTGGCAGTCGGTCTCCCGACCTCTTGGCCGAAATTGCACAACCTTCATGATCATGCATTGTTACATGTCTATTTGGGCACATCACTCCCAACATTTAGATCAGTATAATTAGGGCTCATCAAACCCTAATTCAGTTGTTACATGCCCTAGACAAGTCAACTCATTGAATGCTTCCATCCATGAAAGTTTCCTAGCCTAAAGCCTTGTTGAAAAGCCTCCTTGGGACACCACTGTAGCCATAGTCAGGGGTAACTGCGCTGCAAAGCAAGCAGGCCCATTCAGGCCTGCACTACAGTGCACTTAGGCCCTCTTTGACCTGCACTAGGCGAGAATGAGAAAATTTTGCATAGGGTTCTAGGAATATTCCTTGATTCTAGATCATTCTAGAAGGATCCCAGCTCTTATCTCATCCTATGAGGTCAACTTTGGATAGGATATGGATCAAATATCCCTGTATCCTCTCATCCCTTTCTCCATGGAAACTAACTCCAAATTTGGAAGGCCATTCAATGCCCAATTTATGACAAAACCACCTCCATTTTCCTATAAATTGAGCACTCATCTTAGTGACCAAAGGGAGAATCTGAAGATTGTAGAAAAATTATGTTGGTTTGAGAATTGAGTTCATGTCAAGTAATTTTATGCTGCTGGATTGGTGTGATTTTGATGTGGCAAGGATTGGATTGAAGCTAGAGGAGTGACATAGGATTGAACTGTATTGGGTGAAACTCTTTCTTCTACATTAATAAAGTGTATATTCCTTTTCCGATATTCTTTTTCTTATCTATGATGATTATTTGTTTCAATTTCTTTGGTTCCATTGGTTTATAGTAGATAGATCATTGTCACGCGGAATGAGTCGATCTTGCGGACAAGATAGACCTTCCTAGAATCTAATGAAGACCTAATGACAAACAAACCAACCAGACACTATCTTTCTCTAAATGCGCTTTATAAATAATGGCAAACAAATGTGTTTAAGGCCTACCTCATGTCCAACGCAAGTTTGGAGATGCCTTCGCTCCTTTGATCCAAGTAAGTTCCTTTGTCACAAACCTGAAAACACAAACAAGGCAAACGATTAAATAGCACCTGAATAACCAGTATTATAAAACATATTTAACATGAAAGTCAAGGAGTCCATGAAACAAATAACATGAGATACTTGTTGAGAAAATGAGCTTGATTGTATTAATTCAAAAGGAGAAGAACCTTACAACCTTTGCCTTGACGCTGTACAAGCTCCTCCCAGGGTCCAACAAGAAGTCTCATCTACTTTGACAAGCTTCACTCACTCCCCAATGAAGCCAAAAAGGTATGTGATCTCTCCTCTTAAGCTCAAATAGGAAGTCTTGATTTCACTAGCATTTACCCTCAAAAGTTCAGCTTATAAGCTCCCAAGCCACTGACCTAATGCCTCAATTTATAGTGCAATGGTGATTAGTTACCAGGTCCTCCTTCAAAGGGATAGCTCCTCTCAACAAGGGATTAGTTCCTCCTCTTATGGGATGCACGAACCACTTGGAGCGAACAATCCACGTAACAAATCCTTCTAGAAAACTCTAGAATTAACCCAAGATGAGTTTTTTAAGATAAAAATTGCACCTTTTGACTTTTACAGGGGTACACCCTCCCCTTTACATACAGAGCGTATAAGTACGCATATATCCTGAACAAAAGGTGCGGGCCCGCAGGAAAAAGTGAGAGAAAGTGCAGAACCAGAGTTACATTGCTTTTTTGATGTCTTTCTCTTCATTTCTAAACTTTTTTGAAGAGTTGAGGTTTGAGACTTGCTTAGGAAGCTGGTATAGGTGGTGATAGACCCATACCGACTGCAAATAATCAAGGTGATGATATTTTTGTGTAACAGGCTGGGTTCATTCTCCTCTGAGGTTGGCACACTGGCTTGCAACCTTCCTTGATGTAAATGTTGTGAGTACACACTGAAGGGTGCACTTCCTTAATTTCCTTATAACTCCAGGAAAAGTAATCTAGATGTTTTCTAGCATGTCACATAACTCCTTTTCCTAATGTGCAAAGAGAGGGTTTTTTTTTTAATGTTATACCTGGACCAAATTCTATCATCTTGACATGAGTATGACTTCAATCAGCTAGGCACAAATCAGTCGAAGGGTTATCTTCAACTTTCTTTACTAACTCATCAAGAGACATGGTGTTGGGGGGCTCATTCAGGAGGATTTGATCAATTAGGTCATCGTCATCAGCTTTCCCCCCTGCTATAGTATACTCTAGGGTACATATTGGGCAAGATGTGGCAAATTAGACTTCAGCTTCCTCTTCCTCTTCCAACCAAAAAGGTAAGTCATGCTCTAGTGATGGTTGAGCTAGAGGGTACAAGACCAATTATTTGGACAAATGCCCATTTTTAATGGTCATCTTTCTAGCCTTGCAACTTATGTAAGAATCAACAATGGCTAGCCATGATCTTCTAAGGGTGAGATGATAACCATTGAACTTGGGATTAGGTTGTAGAACTAGCAAGTCAATGGGGTATTGCCGAGAATCAATGGAGACCATCACATCCTCAACAACTCCCTCCGGAGTTACTGTGCTTCTTTCTGCAAGCTGCAAGACTGTTATGGTCTTCCTTAATGATCCTTGGAGATTAAATTTAAGCACAGTGTCCTTAGTCATCACAATGATGGCAGCCTCAAGATCAATCAAGGTATAGGGGAAAATCATACTATCCATGTGCATATCTACCACAGGGCTTCTATGGTTTAGATACTTCGGGAAAGTCACTCTCCCCAACTTTAAGTTAGACAATTTTCCAATGACAGTAATGGCGGGGGTGTCTTTCCTTCTCTTCCCAAGATATTTGAAGCATTTCTCCTTGATCAACTTGTTGTAGATGGGGACATCCTTGATAGCTTGGAGGAGTGGGATTTTAACACACAGTTTTTTCAATTCATCTGGAAGTTCAGTCTCTTTTATGGTGTGCTAGCTAGGATGGATTAATCTTTGAGAAAAATGAGGTGGATTGGCTCGAGGAACACTCTCTTTCCTTTCCTCTTCAAGCTCCTCGTGTGGAGATGGAGGTTGATTATCTAGAAGCACTCTTCAAGGCCTAAGGCTTATTTCTTGAATTTCCACTGCATATGTAGGGTAAGATGTCTCTCCACTATAGCCTTGTTATGCCTTCTTGTTGTTTGGGTTCGAATTTGGCTAAGCAGGAATTTGAGGTTGCTTAGGTGGAGCACGATGAAGGAATTGTCGTTGAGATGGAGGTGGAGGAAGTAAGGTTGGAGATTGGTTATATGGGGGCCTCCACCCTTGTGATGGTGTATTCTACTGAGGTTGTTAGGGATCATATGGATAAAATGATTGATTGGAAGGTTTGGAATGGTATTGAGGAGAAAAAGATGAGGGATAAGGTGTCAAACATGAAGCATGAGAAGGAGGACAAGGGGGAATGGATGCATTCTGGTTAGGGTTGTCATATGAATAAGATGCCCCTTGCACGCCCTGCTTGTATGGTCAAGGTCCTTAAGGTCTCCTTTGGTTGATATAGCAGAATTGTTCAGTTACACCTTCGATTCCTTGATACACAACTTTCAATCTAGGTAGTGTTGTTTTCCTCACAGACCGAGAAGATCTCTATAAGATTAAATGGACATTCATTTCTAGGGTGCCTCCTAGTGCATCTAGGAAAAAAAATAGCTAAGGCTTTTTCTTCTTTCTCGTGCTTCCTCTTGATCTGCATGGTGTCCATTTGTAGAGCAAGGGTATCGAACATTTCACTCTTAAAGTATTCCAACATTTTCCCAATTTAACTTTTGATGGATGTGTTGGAGGATGATGAACTGGCCAAAGCTTGACTAGCCCTACCCTTCTTTTTGTTTTCCCTAGAATGGTTTTTAAAAACTATCTTGATATCATCATAAGATAACTAATAAATGTCCCCTCCTGATAGCATGTTTAGGATTTCTAGGAGATCTTCCCTGATCCCTCTAAGAAGGACTAGCTTGAGTGATTCATGATCAAGGGTGCATCAAGCCCTCTCTTAGCTGAGTTAGAACCTTTCCTCGTAATCTTCCAAAGATTCATCATCTCCCAAGGTCATTCTAAAGATTTCCACTTTGGTATCTTTGGACCTACAATAATCCATGTACTTTTCATTAAAGGCTTGTTGCATTTGAGCCCATGTAGTGATTTTGTCCCCAGGTAATCAGAGTTATAATCATAAGTTCTGTAGATGACATCAAACTAAAACAAAAAGATGTTAAGGTCCTCTAAGGTTAAGCCATGGAAGTGAGGAAGGGAAGAGGGGATTATTTTTTTCATCCTAGCATCTCCATTAGTTTCTCTAATGGTAAAATCACCTTCAATTCTGTTTTCAGCTTCATTTCTATTTTCAATCCCATTTCTATTTTTAGTCGTGGTGTAGGTTGGTGGAATAGTTTCTTCTCCTTCTTCCCCAATAATATCTTCAAAGATCTCTAGTCGTTCACCTAATGGGTCCTTTATCTCATAGCTACCAAAGAAGAGGTAAGGTTTCTTGTTTGATGGTGTGGGGGTATTTGGAAAAAAAAATCCTAAGTTGTCTCTACTCCTACAAGGCATGAAAGAAATTTATTTTTCTTTTTTATTTTATGGATTTTTCAAAACTACTTGTAGAATGGAAAGAAAGAAAAAATTTCAACTATTTGCTGCATAGAACTACTTGCAGAATGGAAAGAAAGCAAAATTTGAAACTATCTATTGAATCAAAAATAAAACAAAAGAAGGAATTGCATCTATTTATTGAATGTCAAATAGAAAGGAAACCAGGAATTGCATCTACCTAGACACCTCCCTGGCAATGAAGCCAAAAAGTGATGAGCCCCAGTATTGCAGCAAGGATGCTGCAACTCCTAGGGAAACTAACTTTACTTTATCAACCCAGGGTTCGTACAAAGTTGGAGGTGACAGTTCTATATTCACAACAGATTCAACAATCTACTCTTGTCACTTCTCTACTTGGGAAATAGATGACTTGGCCTTTTCAAACCAATATTCTATTGACTAGAAGGAGGTCGACTACTAACAGTGAATGTAAAGCTATATTTAATGTAGAAATTAAATTCTTGCCTATGTGGAGGAAATGAAAGTGCTTAATTGAAAATGATATGAAATGACATGAAATTACCTAGCTAAGAATTAACACACATTGCTTGCATAAGAGACCTAATTTAACCTTGCATTTTATCATCTAGTTATATGGATTAAGTAAGGATGGAAATGATCCTAACATTGCTAAGACTGATGTATGCATGCACAAGGTAAATTTGGCAAAAAAGAGTCTTTTGGTTTTTAATTTAGAAATGTAAATCTTAAGCTAAACAAGATGATCTTTTGCAAGGTAGGAAGGTATGGGAAAATTGGTCAAAAATGGCATTGAGGGGTATGGAGGTCAATTTGAAGGCCTACCCTAGGCTCTGATCATCATTTCTTCCCAAAACATTCTAAAATGGGCTTCTACAGGGTTTCTTGTAATTGCTATAGGATTTCTTGTAGTTACTATAGGATTTCCTCTAGTTACTACATGATTTTCTGTAGTCACTATAAGATGTCATGGTTTGCTATAGGAAACTTAGGTGAAAGTTGTAGGAAGATAGGGAAGGTGAAAGGAAGTGCCGAGAAGGTGTATGATGGTGGAATTAGGTATGGGGAAGGTGCACACTACCTAAGGATTAGCCCAGATCTCTAGGATGGTTTGATTTGCTCATGGTAGTTGTCCACAGTGGCTACAAAACATAAATTGGAATTGGCGATTGGTAGGATTTGGCAAGAGGTGGAGAAGACCTAGATGAGGCTGGTGGAATGAGCTCCTCCCTACAAATTAGAAGCTCCTGCAAAAACACATATTCATTTCTTCATTTATGCACGACTTTATGTAAGTGTGGAAAAAATGAGTTAAATTTGAGAAACTGATTTATTGATGACTAATGGATCAAATCTATGGAATGTAATGCTTTCTAATCTACAAAAAAATCGAGAAACCACAATGACAATTGCAAGTACTTGTTAGAAATCATTAACAATGATCTACTCAACAAGAAATCCTAGGCTATATAATAACCAAAAGATAAATTTGTTTTTGGGGCTGTGAGAGTGGGGCCCTCAAACCATGATCCCATGAGGGAGATGAGGATGAGGCAGCTTTCACAAGTCTTTTTGAAGTCCTTTCTTTCACTACTATAACACTAATCTACTTCTCCAACTAATGGAAGCAAAACTAACCAATCATGCAAATAGTTGTAAATTAAACAAAACAAAGATAACTTCAGCAACTAATCTATGATTCTAATCTAAGGATACAAGTAAAAAAAGAGAAACCTCTATTTCTAGGGTTGGGCCCTAACCCAAGAGCTTCATCCCTCTGATTCAACTCAGTGCTGGATGAAAGAAACCCTTTTCCCTATCAGCAAAATGTCAAAAACAACATATACTATCACAATATCTTAAGCTCGAAATTGCCTCTTGGCTACAATAAAATGTTGAATCCTAACGAGGCCCTAGGCCTTGTTCTTTATACAACTAAATCTACCAACAAATTCCTTAAAATTAGGGAGGCTTGGCTTCCAAACTCGAGATTGACTTGTCTTCATCTATCATTGGCTTGGCCGCCAATTAACTCGATGGTCTTGGCCACTTGTAACTCTGAGCTAATGAGATCTCATGGAGGAATCTTTGAGTGATTGAGGAGTTAATGAGGGAGACCCAATCTCCTAAAATCCCTCTTTCTTTTCTACTTCTAGTTCTTGCACTTAAATTAGCCCAAAAC
This sequence comes from Pinus taeda, assembly GCA_000404065.3. Lineage (NCBI taxonomy): Eukaryota > Viridiplantae > Streptophyta > Pinopsida > Pinales > Pinaceae > Pinus > Pinus taeda. Next base: position 216,211 of record APFE031204672.1, read on the forward strand.
GGCTCCAAATCCTGCAATTAATGTACATTAGGCCACTCGACATAACATCTCACCTTTATCCTTCTCACTAAGAAAAATATAATAAAAGATGTAAAGAAATGTGAGAAAAGTTGATTTTAATAAGTTGGGGAGTGGCATTAAGGCCCATATAATTTACCTATTGAGGAGCCTCATCACAACCATCAACTTGTTGTTAGTGTCACTTGTCACCTGGTGACTTAATTGAAGCATTTTTGGTACACCTTCCAAGAAATTTCACACTAACATATATATATATATACATATACATTACATCTATATATATATATATATATATATATATATATTATATATATATATATATATATATATATATAGGTTATTTGTTTATTTGAAACAAAATACATGACATTAAGCAAGAGATATAGTTCCACTGGTTTGACTGTCGTAATAATTCAACTTTAAATTAAACAACAATTCACTTAAATAGTTAAATGAATTCAAATCATTCACAATATTTGCAGACAAATTTAAAATTTTAGTTCCTTAATAAGAATAAATGTAATGGATCAATAGTGATCAATTTAAATCATTCAGTACTAAAGCGAAATAATAAATATAATGGTTTCAATAAAAGAATGAGAAAGAAAATAAAAGCAATATTACCATATTTTCTCTATGTCATTGAAACATGAAATCAAAGAGGTCCATAACCTTTATTAAGAAAATACATTTACAATAGTGTAGATTTCACTTTCTTAGACCAAATTAGAACCCCTTATACAAGTCCTTGATGTAGTTTAAAAAATAGTAAAAAATTATGAAGTATAAAGTCTTCCTCCATGATTTTCTCAATAGTCAAAAATAAATTTGACAAAGCAAAAGTTTGTGTAGATGCCTTGATAAAAATAAAATTTCAGCCTATTGGAGAAACCTCCAAAGGAGTGATATTGGATGATTTCCAATGAGCATGGACTTCTATAAGAGGCAAAAGCTACATAGTAGGATCAAGCTGAATATTTACCTCACAGTTGAAAATATGTGCCTCCACATCAACCAGTTCATCTCTAGTTTTGTCACATACATATCTGGTCATTTAGAAGTAGCTTTTTGGTTTGACCATGTATTTGAAAATAACATCAAAGTCAACTTTTTGTATTTTATCATTTTGTTTTTACCTTCTTTTCTACTCTCTTGCTCTTTTTTCTTTAGTATCTCGACCTCTGGTGTTTTTTCCTCTAATACCTCTAGCTCTTGCTCTATTTCTTTAACAACATGTATGATGGATTGGACTAGTGGAGAATACCTTTTTTGTGATACTTTAATCAATTCTTTGGCATGGCACATGTTTTTCTTCCAAGCATTAACATATCCCTTCTTTTGAATTTCATTAATCTTTTAAGCTGGGAGAGGTTCTTTTTCCATCATTTTCCCAAGTCATTACTTACAAATTCCTTTTTCCTTCCATGTATTATATCTCTTTATCAGTGATATCATTGAGGAATTATTCTCCCAGTCACTCTTATACTTTCACCGAAATGAACCTACCATAAAATTGCTCTTTTTCAAGAAGGAATTGTTGACCAATTTCAAGAAATTGTTACATGAATTTTCTAAGTTTGTCTTGTTATTAGTTTATTCTTGAATTTTCATCTAAAATTCATTTAACTAAGAATCCTTCTACTCATTCATGACTTGTAATTCAAGATGAAATTTACTGACTTCTTCTTCTCGAAACCTCAACTATGTTTGGACTTGACTTCCTTGTTGAGGTAATTATTGCTCCAATTGTTAGATTCTATCATATTTATATTTCAAAAATTTCTTCTATTTAAAAGCATGATCAATATTGGAATCCACATAAGCCCCAAATAAATAAACCAACTCTTCAAAAATGTAGGTTTTAACCCAGTACAGAAATTACCTACAAACAAATTCTTAAAAAAAAATGTATACAATGGCGAGAACATAAAGCAAATATACACAGAGATTTTCCCTTGGATCCCAAAACCAGTAATACCAGATTTATTTTTCATTATATTCCTTTCAATTTTACATTACATATATAGACATGCCAAAGCATTCATAAATCCCAATCCACTAACGCTGGATTAGAACATCATCGTAGTTCCCTTGACTAGATCTATAAATACCATGGGGAAAAATGATTGTTCGCAAAACCCATGCGCAAAAATGATGCACAAAACCATGGGTAGGTCCGCCCACCATCCTTGGGTCTGACCCCCATCCTTAGGTCCACCCAAATATTATTTCATCTATATATATCTATCTATATAATATATAATATATAATTATATATATATATTATTTTTAACACCATGATGAGTGGAAAGAATATAACACACACCCAACAAACAATTTTATCTGGTCTATATTGGAATCCATCTCAAATGGTTTGTAAAAAGTCCTCTATTACTTATTTTGTGCCTTGATTTATTATTTTTCTTGTACTTTTCCTCATAACGACCTTCTATTGAGGACTATAAGATAATTCAATTGGGGGGAATATATTACATTTCAATTTGTGACATGGAGCTTGCCAATATTTTTGTTTGCACACTTTAGCTAGGTATAAAACTAATAGGAGTTTTCATAAAGAAGTTAGTAGCATCCAAATGGGTTTCACTGTAATCAACAACACTATGACAACGAACATTTAATTGATGTTGTTCTACCTGCTACTGTATATTTTTCTCCTAATTACAAATTCGAGGGGAACATGAGGAGTTTTCTGTAACTCAGATAGATATGTTTTCATTTTTGGAAATTCTTCGCACTATTCATGCATTTTGATTGATATGGAACTCTTCTAATGATGTTCTCTTTAAGAAGCTCATTATAAACATCTATGAGAATTTTATCCACATTTACTAAACCAATTTCAAAAATACTAATTGGGATGTGGATGGTTCCATGGAATGGCTTCGCTAGTTGGTGGTTGCAAAATCAAATCCATGGATGTTCTTCTTTCTTCTGTAAACATAAGGAGAAGATGATACTATTTTGGAGGGAGCTTTTGTGCTTTCCTTCAATTCTCTTCATAATACTAGACTCTATGAAACATAACATCAAAAGAGGAATTTTCGGGTGAATATTTTTTTCATAGTCATGAAAGAAAATGTTTTCCACCAATCCCTAGAGGGTTATGGTGTTTTACAAGAATTTGGGCTAACTCAAGGGAAAAGAAGTTAGTTAAGTCTTTCATACAATGTTGAACATTCTCTAGATTGTAATTTCCAACTTGAATTGGGAAATTTGGCATGACTTTTTTAGAGTTTCTTTGCAATTCAATACCAATGCTTTTATCAACTATCTAGTCGGTTATTTCTTTATAGACCAACCTATTAGAGACAAAAAGTGGTAAGTCATGTGGGGGTTCCTAGAAGCTATATATTCTTAAGTAAGAAAAGTTTTCTTTGAAGAATCAATCACCAATATGGTTAATCACTTCCTTTGCCTCTTCCAAAATATGAAGAGGTTTTGAGGGGAACATTATTCATAAATAGGAATAATAATAAATGGTAGATTTGGTAAAAATGGTCAAAGTATTTTTCCTCCTAGAGCTTGGAGTGATAAATATATATGGGAAGTGGTTTAATGGGAGTCCATTTCCATCCCATATAAGGGAAGGAATTAAAATAAAAACCTTTTGAAGCCTATTTTATGAGGGAAACCGAATCCAAAGGAAAATGTGTAACCCCTTTTCCACCATAAATCTTGCAAAGCATGGCATTGATAAAGGAGAAAGTTGAATTAAAAGGGGAAGTGGTGTACTCTTTTGTAACTTCTTCTACAAATTTATTCTCACTTATTCTCCATGATTTAGTCAAATCATGCATTTTTCTATTCAGTTCAAAGCATATCCTTTTTAATGAATTTATTAATGAACTAAGAATCATACTTAAGCTCAAGCTTGGGAAGTTGGTACATAACCTAGAGGTATTCAAGAGGAAGGAAGCCCACAATTGTTCCACAAGAAGTACAAATAATCCTCTTCGATGTGTCTGCATGATCTATGACTTGGCATAACATCTATGTATTAGGACAAATTATGGGCCTTGTAGCGACTTTATGTAATATCGACCTTGTAGCATCATACCAAGAGGTGTATGGGTTATCTATTGCACCTTCTTCATCTACAGGAACCTCTTCTATTTATATTGCAGTTCATCTTATAAAAGTTTATACATGTCATTCCATTAATATATTCCAGTGCCTTTAGTGATTAGTATATATAAGATTAGGAATGTGTTAGGTTTCTTCTCATCCACATCCTGGGAGTTGGTTGGGGAGATTCTATATAGGTGGTCTCTACGCCCTTTTAGTTCTATTGCCCATGCTTGCATCTTTTAGAGAGTTTTCAAAGTGACTTATCTGAAATATGGAAGAAAATGAGAGTTATGGCATAATTTAGCAATTCATAAATTATTTAGTACTATGAAAAAGTGTAATTATTAGATATCATATTGAAATGAATTCAGTTAAGTACTAAAAAGTTATTGCTACATGTAGGGTGATATTACAGTAACTCATGGATTTACCTTGTTAAGAAATCCTCTAACTAATCACTTGATAATCTCTATTTATCCCTAACTCATGTCATGTGTTGATAGCCATGTTTAACTGATTTTGTGTGAAGGGTCGTGGTGGGATGAAGATATGTTTTTCTTTTATACAGGGAGGTTTAACATTAAATTTTTTTGGGATCAAGATGAGTTTTTAAATGTTGACATGGCATAATAATGCGCTGTGACATTAATGTACAAATGGTGACATGTGGAAATATCTAATGTTTGAAAATTATATATTACGGAGCAATGGAACACATAAAATGTTGTAGAAATATAAATTCATGTATAGTACTAAAATTATTGTACATTATAGGGCGATATTTTATATATAGATATTATTTTTAACACCATGATGAGTGGAAAGAATATAACACACACCCAACAAACAATTTTATCTGGTCTATATTGGAATCCATCTCAAATGGTTTGTAAAAAGTCCTCTATTACTTATTTTGTGCCTTGATTTATTATTTTTCTTGTACTTTTCCTCATAACGACCTTCTATTGAGGACTATAAGATAATTCAATTGGGGGGAATATATTACATTTCAATTTGTGACATGGAGCTTGCCAATATTTTTGTTTGCACACTTTAGCTAGGTATAAAACTAATAGGAGTTTTCATAAAGAAGTTAGTAGCATCCAAATGGGTTTCACTGTAATCAACAACACTATGACAACGAACATTTAATTGATGTTGTTCTACCTGCTACTGTATATTTTTCTCCTAATTACAAATTCGAGGGGAACATGAGGAGTTTTCTGTAACTCAGATAGATATGTTTTCATTTTTGGAAATTCTTCGCACTATTCATGCATTTTGATTGATATGGAACTCTTCTAATGATGTTCTCTTTAAGAAGCTCATTATAAACATCTATGAGAATTTTATCCACATTTACTAAACCAATTTCAAAAATACTAATTGGGATGTGGATGGTTCCATGGAATGGCTTCGCTAGTTGGTGGTTGCAAAATCAAATCCATGGATGTTCTTCTTTCTTCTGTAAACATAAGGAGAAGATGATACTATTTTGGAGGGAGCTTTTGTGCTTTCCTTCAATTCTCTTCATAATACTAGACTCTATGAAACATAACATCAAAAGAGGAATTTTCGGGTGAATATTTTTTTCATAGTCATGAAAGAAAATGTTTTCCACCAATCCCTAGAGGGTTATGGTGTTTTACAAGAATTTGGGCTAACTCAAGGGAAAAGAAGTTAGTTAAGTCTTTCATACAATGTTGAACATTCTCTAGATTGTAATTTCCAACTTGAATTGGGAAATTTGGCATGACTTTTTTAGAGTTTCTTTGCAATTCAATACCAATGCTTTTATCAACTATCTAGTCGGTTATTTCTTTATAGACCAACCTATTAGAGACAAAAAGTGGTAAGTCATGTGGGGGTTCCTAGAAGCTATATATTCTTAAGTAAGAAAAGTTTTCTTTGAAGAATCAATCACCAATATGGTTAATCACTTCCTTTGCCTCTTCCAAAATATGAAGAGGTTTTGAGGGGAACATTATTCATAAATAGGAATAATAATAAATGGTAGATTTGGTAAAAATGGTCAAAGTATTTTTCCTCCTAGAGCTTGGAGTGATAAATATATATGGGAAGTGGTTTAATGGGAGTCCATTTCCATCCCATATAAGGGAAGGAATTAAAATAAAAACCTTTTGAAGCCTATTTTATGAGGGAAACCGAATCCAAAGGAAAATGTGTAACCCCTTTTCCACCATAAATCTTGCAAAGCATGGCATTGATAAAGGAGAAAGTTGAATTAAAAGGGGAAGTGGTGTACTCTTTTGTAACTTCTTCTACAAATTTATTCTCACTTATTCTCCATGATTTAGTCAAATCATGCATTTTTCTATTCAGTTCAAAGCATATCCTTTTTAATGAATTTATTAATGAACTAAGAATCATACTTAAGCTCAAGCTTGGGAAGTTGGTACATAACCTAGAGGTATTCAAGAGGAAGGAAGCCCACAATTGTTCCACAAGAAGTACAAATAATCCTCTTCGATGTGTCTGCATGATCTATGACTTGGCATAACATCTATGTATTAGGACAAATTATGGGCCTTGTAGCGACTTTATGTAATATCGACCTTGTAGCATCATACCAAGAGGTGTATGGGTTATCTATTGCACCTTCTTCATCTACAGGAACCTCTTCTATTTATATTGCAGTTCATCTTATAAAAGTTTATACATGTCATTCCATTAATATATTCCAGTGCCTTTAGTGATTAGTATATATAAGATTAGGAATGTGTTAGGTTTCTTCTCATCCACATCCTGGGAGTTGGTTGGGGAGATTCTATATAGGTGGTCTCTACGCCCTTTTAGTTCTATTGCCCATGCTTGCATCTTTTAGAGAGTTTTCAAAGTGACTTATCTGAAATATGGAAGAAAATGAGAGTTATGGCATAATTTAGCAATTCATAAATTATTTAGTACTATGAAAAAGTGTAATTATTAGATATCATATTGAAATGAATTCAGTTAAGTACTAAAAAGTTATTGCTACATGTAGGGTGATATTACAGTAACTCATGGATTTACCTTGTTAAGAAATCCTCTAACTAATCACTTGATAATCTCTATTTATCCCTAACTCATGTCATGTGTTGATAGCCATGTTTAACTGATTTTGTGTGAAGGGTCGTGGTGGGATGAAGATATGTTTTTCTTTTATACAGGGAGGTTTAACATTAAATTTTTTTGGGATCAAGATGAGTTTTTAAATGTTGACATGGCATAATAATGCGCTGTGACATTAATGTACAAATGGTGACATGTGGAAATATCTAATGTTTGAAAATTATATATTACGGAGCAATGGAACACATAAAATGTTGTAGAAATATAAACACACAAAACACACGAAACAAGAGAGACATAGATATATGTGGTTCACCTAGTTTGGGCTACGTCCACCCTGAATAGCCAATCATTCCTTTCTATTATCCAACAAAATGAAGAGACACAACCTACAGTAGATCCGCTGTAATATCCTCTGTTTTCTCTTACAGTCTTACCTCTTTGTTTCTTGCTCGGAGAATACACATATATTACACAGCCTCAAGTACAATGCCCTCATACAAAAAGAGGGGTTGCCTTCTAGGGAAAAAACCCTAAACTAAACATAAGTTCTACCATCAGATCATCCGCCTAATGAATGACCCAATTTGACTAGAAATTACTATACTTTTACAAGGCAATTTTACATCTGTTTTTTATCTTCGGGGGCACTGCCCCCGAGCCCCTGAGTCAACCATGGTCAATTGTGATCCGAACTTAAATAGGTACACAAAAAATTACAAATATCACCATAAATAAAGAGATGTAGTAGAAATAACACTTCATTTCATTAATATCAAATACTTAAATAAGCTTACAAACAGAATGGTAATAAACTAGCTCAGGCAATGATAACTTATCTCTGAGAAGAGATTTGGTGGGTACATGCCTCTGAACTATGTTACACTGAGACTCGAAGGCCTATTTATGATTGAGAAACAATATAAAACCCTAAACATCCAAAAACATAACCCTAGGAGATGAAGCGCCAAAACTATGGGCCATGTTTGGGTAATTTGGTAAACCAATTTCACAGGGTTGTAACTTTGGCATACGATCTTCATTTGACATGCACAATACCTCGTTAGAAATATTTATTAGAGAACTAAAACTTTTGAATTGGAAAACATCAATTAAAGTCCAATGTTTGCCTCAGTGTTCCAAAAGACATCTTTTAGGGCCTCAAAACAGCTTCGAAAGTTCAGGACCTGAAAAACTGCCAAAAATAGTAAAATATGCTGCAATTAGGGAAACTGAATAACCGAAAGAGACAGTGGTGGGGGTCCAAGTGGAATAGGCAGGTGGACACCAACATCCACCTGGATCAAATTGGTTAACACTGGTTGGGTGGATGACCAAGGCAAGTGGTTGAACATAAACAATTTATCGATCATGGTCAACCATGATCAATAATGGTTAACCATGGATAACTACATGGATAAGTGGTTAACCATGATAAAGTGGATGACCATGGTCTCCCATATTCAACCATGGTCATCCAATTTCCATTAGAAATGATGGTCATTTGTGTTCAACAAAGTTAAACAACAATTAAACATGGTAAACCATGGGCAACAATGGTTGACCATGGCAACTATACTTGACCATGGGAAACCATTTACATCCTTGTTATAATAAAGCCTATCATGCCCAACATGCACGAAATTCCAACCATGGATTAACACTGTGAACCATGGTCAATTATAGTCTTTCATGGGTAACCATAAGTGACCACTATTACCATACATAACACATGGTCAATATGGTCATACTTTATGTTCATGGTCAATCATAAACAACATGGTTAAACATAGTCAATATGGTGTACTATGATGACCATGATCAACCATATTCAACCTTCCCCATCATGATCAACCATGGTTAAGTTTTCATTCATGGTCAACCAATATTAGGTGGTCAAGCATGGTTCAGTGATCAACCCTAGCAAACTATGATTAACCATTAACTCCCATGGTTAAGTGGCTAACCAAGGTTAACCATTATCACACATGGTTAAATATTTAACCATGGCCAACCATAGTCAACTAGTTAGCCATAATCAACCGTGGTTTGACCTTAGAGAACATGGTTGACCATTATTGACAACCTTCGACCATGGTTTGGTGGTTAACCATAGCCAACCATGGTTTTACCTTAGACAACCACATTCAACCATGGTTAGCGAATGCCAAAAATGGTTAACCATGGGAAAAAATGGTTGAATAATTTCCCATGGTTGGCCATGACTATAGTGGGCCATGTTGGACAATATTGTAGATTGTTTAGTATGTTTGACCATGTAAATTATATATATCCAATGTTTACCATGTTTGATCATGGTTAAATGATAATCAAACATGGTGAACCATGGGAAACTATAGTCAACCATAGTCAACTAGGCTAATAATAGGAAATCATTGTCATCCTTATTATACCAAAGCCTACCAAGACCAACATGCACAACATTACTAACCATGGTTAAGCATTGTCAACCATGGCCAACTATAAACTTTCATGGGTAACCATTAGCTCCCATAGTTAACCATACTTAAACATGGTGGATATGGTTATATGTTATCTTCATTGTCAAACATACACAACATGGACAAATCATGGTTAACCATAGTGAACATGGTTTACCGTGACCAACCAAGGTTAGCCATGGCCACCATGGTCTACCATGGTTAACCATGGTTTTCATGGTCAATAATATTTAACCTTAGATAACATGGTCAATTAGTCAATCATTATCAACCATGGAAAAATATGGTCAACCATGGTCAAGTCGTCATCTAAGGTTATTTGATCAAGCATTGTTAAGCGGTTAACAATCGCAAACTATGGTCAACCATTTTCAATCATAGTTAAGTGGTTAACCATCGATAACCATGTTAAAGGAAAACACAATCAACCATGGTTAGACCTTAGAGAACATAGTTGACCATTAATAACCATGGTTAATTGGTTAAGCACAATAAACCCTAGTTTGAGTGAACATTCAACTACTCAACTATGGTTTAGTGGAAGACAATAGTCAATTAGTTAACCATGACCAACTATTGTCAAGCATGGTTAAGTGATTCATCATGGTCAAGTGGCCAACCACAAGTAAACATGCTTTGACCTTATAGAACATCGTTTACTATTGATAACCATGGTCAAGTGGCCAACCATAGTCAACTATGGTTTAAGTGGACAGTTAGCAAGATAGCGATTGTAAAGTGAATAGTCGCATTAAACCAAAATTAACCATACACAATTGGATAAGCATAGTTGAGTTGAAAACCTTGGTCAAGTGGTTAACCAAGCACAATTTTTCAATCACAATAAACCATGATCAATGATGGGTAATCATGGTCAATGGAATAAAATGGTTAACCATGGTCTCCTATAGTAAACCATGGTCAGTCATGGTTTGACCTTACTCAACATGATCAACCATGGTCAATGTGGTTAATGTTGGGTGTGTGCTATATAATTTCCACAACTAGCCTTAGGCACTATATGTTGCGCCAGGTGAGGCAGGGGAGCTTACAAGGCAGCAATATCCCCCTTGCACAAGATCTTGGGTAACACATCGAGAATTTGTTTTCTATGTGGACCCAATTATAGTTGGGTAGATAGAAGGATGGGGAGAAAACCCAAAAATGGTGGGCATACCTACCCATGGTTTTGTGAACGAGGTTTACGAATGGTTTTGGGAATGATCATTTTCTGCCCATGGTATTTTGTAGATCAAGTCAAGGGAACTACGGTTATGTTCTAATCCAAGATTAGTGGATTGAGGTTTATGAATACTTCGGAATGTATATAAATGTATTGTAACATTGAAATAAATATAATGGAAAGTCAATCTGGTAGTCCTCATTTTGGGATCCAGGGGAAAATCTCTTTTTAAGTTGTTTTATGTTCACACCATTATATTTTTATATTTTAAGAATTATTTTGCAGTTAGTTTCTTTACAGGGTTAAAACCTACATTTCGTATCAGAGTTGTTTTGCCTTCAAGGAGATGCCTTTGTTGCTGGAAGGTTTTTCTTAGGCCTATGGTAGACCTTGTTACAGTGGGATATATAAGGGATCGATTCTTGTGGTGAAGGGATATGGTGAACAATGTAAAGAAAGATCAAAAAATTCAATGAAACAAGTTTTGAGTTATGGATGCTCAAGATGGAGGATCTGTTGGTGGATAGGGATTAGTGGATGACTATAGATCTAGGTACAAAAACAACAAAATATCAACGAAATACTGGGCAAAGTTATTTTTTCAACTGCATGTAAGGTCGTCTGTCAGTTAATCCAATCCTTACTTTGTTACATTGAAAGTATGATTATACTTAATATGACTTAGTTCTAGTTAAACAGATTAGCAGTTAACATGGTTATATTAGATTTTTTTTAGCATTTAGTGTGCAAAAGGTTAACTGGATTTTGATTTTCTTTAGTATATTACAACAATTTTAGTTTACATCATGAGAATTAGATGAGTTAATATTACATCCATAGCCCAATCGAGCAGCATTGGTATACAAGTTCGATTTCAGCCGTGCATGTTGCAGTGTGGTTTTAGATTAGCACAGTTTGCAAGTTTCATTGCATAGGTTGCATTCTACATGTAAAATCAGAATTTGATTGAAAGGGTTGGCATGACACCATCACCCAATAGAAAGGCACTTGGCCTACAGTTCTTTGCGTATCAAAGGGTGAAGCAGTTCCCAATTGGAGCCTATGTTTTAACATATTCTTGTCAAAGGAAATGTTACAAAAAATATTTTTTTTCGAGATTTGCTAGATTCTTGCTTATCTGGTGTTCACATATCCATGGATAGTAGTGAAAATTCCATTATCAATACACTCCTTTATTGTTAAAAAAAAATAAGTTGATCTAGAGAATGAGTTAACCTATGGAAATGACTTGGAAAGACAAAATATATCAGGCTACACATTACTGTCATGGAATATTGTCTCCTTTTTACAAGGATACCCTATGGAATGAATGTGTAAAGGGGCTATTATAGATCAATATACAATTTTGAAATTATTTAAGTCCAACCCAAAGGCATTCCAGTATCCAAAATTTTAGGAAAGCAAGTTACTATATAAGAAAATGAAGGCATTATAATCAATGTTTTGTTTGACAGCTGGTTTAATATTTCTCCCATAAAAGGAACAACCTCAACTTCATTGGTTCTCACATTTATATTGTCATATATAACATAACATGAAAAAGGGCATACACATGCACCCTAAATAAGTCTATATTCTACCAACCGTCTACTAGACAATTGTATCATGTCAAAGGTGTTACATAATGTTTTGGAATCATTTTAATGATCACTTTTGTAGAAGGAAGAGACAATGTAACACTTGTTAGAAGGCCAATCATATTTCAGGTTATTATACATTTTCATATTTTAACAATAGTTTTAATTTTAAATAATATATATATAATTTTTTTTTTTTTAATTTTTAATTTTCATCCTCAAATGTTTATATTAGTCTAATTCTACAAGAGTGGAACTAACAATTGTAATCATATCAAAGGATATACTAATTTTTGGAATAATTATAAAAGATCAATTTTGTAGAAAGATTAAGCATATTAAAAGTAATAATATTACATTTCAGAGAATATTTTAAAGATAATTTTTAATTTTAAATACTATATATTAAGTATATATATATAACTATAGTATTATATATAATATATATTAAATTTCAAACTTTTGCAAAAAAGAGTTGGGGAAGCATCCATTCTCCAAGTCTGCATATCTCAACGAATTTCAACAACCAATTCTACCAATCCATAGGTAAGTCAAAGGCGATATATCAAGCACCAAACTGAAGGAAGGAGCCCATAAGGGCCATTACATACAACGCATCAAAATATTTTATGGGAGGTCCACAGTCAGAAAATGCATTATATGCATTTTCTTGCTGCGTGTGGGATAATGTCCACACAAACCTCCAGGTCTCAAAAGAAAGACACATGTAAGAGACAACTCTGTTGAAATGATAATTTCAACTGCAACGCTTTTTTTCCATAAAACCGTCATGAGTTCCCTGCACTGCTTTTCACCGAACGATGGTATTCCTCCGGGGGCAACGATCAGACTCAACAACTGACACGTGGCTTGAGCAGTTTTGTAAAACAACCTTCCCTGGCGTAAAGTTCAGTAAAAAGGACCGTGCGATATTGACTGATAGTCGTCCGATTGAAATCAAGGTTTCATGAACAAGCCTGCACCATGGACTTGACGTGAAGTGAAATTTTTCCTTGACCACTAGTTTTATCAGAGAATAATAAATGAAATTTACTACGGTCGTAGAATGTAGGTAAAAGTTTTTAATTTTATTATTTTTTTTATTCACGGGAGTATGGCACAAGAAAAATTTAATGTCATTTTGTTTGTTTTTGTTTGTTGAATATATGCAATGTAATATGTGAGACGCAGCAGTGCGAGCGTATGGAAGATTTTTTTTTTTTACACACAACAGTGTAAAAATTTGCAAGGAGAGACATAGTTTTTCTTTGTAATGCACAACAATGCAGAGACTTTTTTTATGCATAGTAGTGCAGAGACAGAGTAATTTTTAGGAAAGACATTGAAGTTTTTTTTGGAACTGCATCTGAAGCATTCCCGTTGTAATCCCTCTGTTAGAGGAAGATCTTTTTTGTAACAGGGAGTCTTATTAATGAATACAAAGTTTTCTGTGCATGTGTGAAACTCTGTCTTAACAAAACAATTTTATTTTCTTAGTGATAAGAAACAAAGCATTATTCTCTGTTCATTTTTGTTCTGGAATTATCAGAAATTCCCAACATGGTATCAGAGCTTGTCCAGGCTCTTTGAAGTTGTCAAAGAAGCTGAAGGAAGGATTTCTTGCTGCAGCAGCTTCTCCAGCAGAGTGAAGACTCGGTCAAGAAAGAATCCAAGGTATTTCCCAAGTTAGTTTTTGTGTTACTGTTGAGGACAGTCAGTTATTTTAGATACACAGTCAAGTATTTTGAAGCATAGTTAAGAGTGCAAGAATGGCTCGAGCCAGCACTAGCATGGGTATCTGTAATACTCAGCTCCCACAATTTAATGGGAAAAACTATGACTATTAGGCAATAACTATGAGAGCTTTGCCTGCTTCACAAGACTTATGGGAATTTGTTGAGGATGGTTTTGAAGAACCAACAGATGAAGATGAGTTTAATAATTTGACTCAGGCAGAGAAAGAACTGTTGAAGAGCAATAAGAAGAAGGATTCTAAAGCCCTCTACTTTTTGTATCAACCAGTGCATGAGAGTGTGTTTCCAAGGATAGAAACAACCAAGAGATCCAAAGAAGCATGGAAAACTCTCAAGATAGCCTATCAAGGCATGGAGAAAGTGAAGACAACAAAACTACAGTTGCTGAGGAGAGATTTTGAGAATCTCTGCATGAAGAAGTCAGATAATATTGACTCATTTTTCACACATGTGATAGGTCTGGTCACACAAATAAGTTCTCATGGAGAGATTCTTGAAGAAAGGAGGATTGTGGAGAAACTATTGAGGATTCTAGCCTCAAGATTCGATATGATTGTCACCACCATAGAAGAGACAAAGGATCTCACAAACTTCTTAGTTGATGAACTACATGCATCACTAATGACACATGAGCAGAGATTGAGTAGAAATGAAAACTCATCTCTAGAGCATGCCTTTAAGACCCAGATGTTCTTTGGAAGATGAAAAGGTCAAGGTAGAGGAAACAAAAGAGGAAGAGGCAGAAGCCAAAACAGAGGTGGAAGAAATAGTCCAGCAAATGCTTAAGGAAGAGGCAATAATCCAAATCAGAACTAAGGCCAAGGCAACAGCCAACAAAGTGAACAACATCATGCTCAAGGACAAAGCTATGATAAATCCAATGTCCAATGTCACTATTGTAAAAAATATAGGCATTATGCAAATTAATGAGGAAGAAGCAGCATGATATGAGTAATAGAACTATTGCAAATTTCACTAGAGAAAATATCAGCCAAGATAATTTGTTTTTAGCCTGTGATATGGCTAAAGTAAAGAGTGAAGACGTATGGTCTCTAGACTCCGGTTGCAGTAACCATATGACAGGGAACATAGCCCTGTTTTCTATGTTAGATCAGAGTGTTAAGTCACAAGTCACACTAGGGACTAATAGTAAAGTTTATGTTATGGGAAAAGCAGAAGTAAATGTCTTAACAAGGAAAGGTGAAAAGAAAACCATAGCAGATGTTTATTATGTTTCTGGAATGAAATGTAACCTCATAAGTATTGGACAACTTGTTCAAAATGGGTATAATGTTTTCTTTGTGAATGATGTATGCACCATCATGGATAAAACACCCAACAAACAATGTATTGCTGAAGCGAAAACGACAAGGAACATGATGTTCCCTCTCGGAATAAAAGCAGATTTGAAAAATGGAGAAGAAATAGCAGTAGTAACACAAGAGGCTTTCCAAAGCGAACCAAAAGATGAAAATTGGTTGTGGCATTTGAGATTTGGACATCTCAACTTTGGAGGTCTTAACTTGTTGAACAGAAAAGGAATGGTAAGAGCATTACCATTGATAGAGAAACTAGACAGCCTTTGTGAAGGATGTATCTTGGGGAAACAACACAGAGAAAGTTTTCCATCAAGGAAAAGCATAAGGGCAAAAGCACCCTTAGAGATTGTCCACTCAGATTTATGTGGACCGATGCAAACTCCATCACTTGCAGGTAGCCACTATATACTAACATTTATTGATGATTTTACTAGAAAAACTTGGGTTTATTTCCTGAAGAACAAAAGTGAAGTGTTTGAAAGATTTTGCAATTTCAAGGCACTTGTAGAAAACCAAAGTGGGCTGCATATCAAATTTTTAAGAACTTATAGAGGAGGTGAGTATATCTCTAAAGAATTTCTACGTTTTTGTAGAGAAAATGGAATTCATAAGTAGTTTACCACTAGGTACACTCCGCAGCAAAATGGAGTTGCTGAAAGGAAGAATAGGACAATCATGGATATGGCGAGGAGCATGTTAAAGGCAAAGCATTTGCCAAATTATTATTGGGCTAAAGCTGTACACTGTGCAACATACATTTTGAATACATACCCTACAAAACCAGTGATGAACAGAGTGCCGAAAGAAGCTTGGAGTGGGACAAAGCAAAGAGTCACCCACATGAATTTTTTTGGATGTGTGGCTTATGTACACATTCTAGATCAACTAAGGAATAATTTGGACAACAAATGGGAGAAATGTATTTTTATCGGATACAGTGAGGAATCCAAAGCTTATAGGTTGTATAACCCATCCCCAAGAAGCTTATTATGAATAGAAATGTTCAGTTCATTTAGGAGGAAGCTTGGGATGGAAGCATAGAAAAAATAGTGAATGTTAAAAACTCTTTGTCTCATGATGAAGATGATGAGGAGATAGCTGAAATACATCCCCAAATAGCAACACCAACACAAGGGCAGCAAGGGACACCCTTGAGAAGAAATGAAAGTGCTTCTCCAAACACACTACAAGGAGAAAATTCAAGTGCTTCTTCAAGCACTTGTACACCAAATGAAAGAGGTAAGAAGTTCATAAATTTAAGTGACATTTATGAACAAGAGACAACAAATGAAGGTATGAACTCTTTGTTTGTTTTATATTATCATGTTGATGTTCATTTCGAAGAAGCAATTAAGGATAGGAAATGGATAGAAGCTATGGATGAGGAGATCAATGCCATAGAAAGAAACAACACATGGCATTTGGTTGAACTACCAAAAGGAAAGGAAGTCATTGGAGTTAAATGGGTCTACAAGACCAAGAGTAATGTTGAAGACAAAATAGAAAGACACAGGGCAAGACTTGTTATCAAAGGATATAAGCAGCAGTATGGAGAGACTATGAGGAAACCTTTGCACCAGTTTCTAGAATGGAAACTGTGAGAGCAGTGTTGTCCATAGCAGCACAAAACAAGTGGAAAGTTTACCAAATGGACGTGAAGTCAACATTCCTAAATTGAGTGTTCATGGAAGAGGTTTACATTGAACAACCTTTAGGCCATGAAAAGAAAGGCCAAGAGCACAAAGAGTGCAGATTGAAGAAAGTTATTTATGGGCTGAAGCAAGCACCAAGAGCGTGGTACAATAGGATAGATTCCTATCTACTAGAAAATGGATTTAAAAAGTGTGAGGGAGAACCCACCCTCTACATCAAAGAAAACGATTGTAAAATACTAATTTCTTGTGTTATATGTTGATGATGTTATTTTCACAGGTAATGATGATTACCTTATTGAAAATTTCAAAACAGTCATGAAAGAAGAATTTGAAATGACTAACATGGGTTTGCTAAGATACTTCTTAGGAATAGAAGTAGAACAAAAGGGAAATGGGATTTTTATCTCACAAACGAAATATGTTAATGAAGTGTTGGAAAGATTTAATATGCAGGAGAGCAAAGTAGCAATCACTCCCACAGTGATGGGATTAAAATTCAGCAAAGAGGACAACAACAAGGATTTCGATCCTAATTTGTGCAACAGCATAGTTGGCAGCCTCAAGTATTTGACTGCAACTAGGCCGGATATAATGCATGATGTTAGTTTAATTTTCAGATTCATGGAGAGGCCAAAAGAAGCACATAGGTAGGCAACAAAAATGATTCTGAGGTATGTTAAAGGTAGTAAAAGGTTTGGCATTTTATATACTGCTTCAGAATGTTCAGATTTAATTGGATACACTCATAATGATTGGGATGGAAGTGTAGATGATCGAAAAAACACATCCGGTTATGTTTTTCACATGGATTCAGGAGCTATTTCACGGGCTTCTAAAAAACAGCCTATTGTAGCGTTGTCTATAGCAGAGGCAAAATATGTGGCAGCTACAGTAGCGTGTCAAGCAATTTGAATGAGAAGGATGTTAAGGAGTTTATGCGAAAAGAAAGCAAAAGGAACTGTGATTTTTTGTGACAATAGCTCAGCTATTGTATTATCCAAGAATTTTGTGTTTCATAAGAGAACGAAACACATTGACACAAAGTTTAATTACATCAAGGAATTGGTAAACAATGAAGAAATTGTTTTAGAACACTACATAACTCAGGAGCCGGTTGCAGATATTCTGACCAAACCATTGGGGCAGAAAAGTTTTGAATTTTTGAGGAAATGTCTAGGTATGACTCATAACCCAGTGGTTCAAATTAAAAGGAAGTGTTGAAATGATAATTTCAACTACAACGTTTTTTTCTTCAAAAAACCATCATGAGTTACCAGCACCGCTTTTCATCGAACAATGGTATTCCTCCGGGGGCAGCGATCAGATTCAACACTTCACATGTGGCCTGAGTAGTTTTGCAAAACAACCTTCCCCGACGCGTAAAGTTCAGTAAAAAGGACCGTGCGATATTGACTTACAGCCGTCCGATTGAAATCAAGGTTTGATGTACAGGCCTGCACCATGGACTTGACGTGAAGTGAAATTTTTCCTTGACCGCAAGACAAAGAGTAATTTTCATGAAAGACATTGAAGTTTTTTTTTGGAACTACATCTGAAGAGTTCCTGTTGCAATCCCTCTGACGAAAATCTGTTTTTTTAACAGGCAGTCTTATTAATGAATACAAAGTTTTCTGTGCATGTGTGAAACTCTGTCTTTAGAAAACAATTTTATTTTCTGAGTGTTATAAGAAACAGAGCATTATTCTCTGTTGTGGAATTATCATAAATTCCCAAGAAACTCAGCCCATGAACTGAATTCAAACATTTTCCAAATGTCACTAGAAGAGATTGTCGAATTTTGTAGTAAGATCCATGGTTTTTGTATAAGTTAATTTGGTTTCTTAATGGCCCATTAAAGAAGATGATACAAACAATACTGTGGATGCACTATTCGGTGAACTTGTGGGCCTGTAGGGGACCGTTCTTCATTTGATTGGAAATGAAACACAATTTTAATCAAAGAGAAGGTGCAAATTGTCATCACCAGCATTGAAATTTCTAGAGGCACATTGAATACAATTTTGAACAGATCTTTTAAATTTGTTTTCATCCAAAGACTGTTCCTACTACTTTGTAAAAGTGCAAATTTTTCATGGAATTGAAGTGGAATTGTTGAATGAATGATTTTCCAAGATTTTTCGTTTATTTGGGATGCCGAAAAATGTATGCAAAACTTTTTTTTCAATCATTTGAACATAAGGTATCTAGAGAATGGTCAACACTAGCAGTGAAACAAACAGATCAATGCCAAATGTCAAGCAGCCATGGTACGATAAGCATTGGCATTAAAAAAATTTGATGGGTGTGATTTAATTGTACACCCCCTAGTCCATTGGATGTTTAATGTAAGCGGGGTGTGCAATTAGTTGTTTTGGAAAAACCACCATATCATACATGGCAAATCCATGTTAATTGCCCACCCGCGAGCTCAAAACTACTTACAGTTATGACCCTCCTCTACATTCTACTTCTGAGCTTCAAGAAAACCGTTGTTTCCCCTCGACGAAGTTTGTGAATGTGTGGTCCAAATTTGTGCTTCCGAGCTGTATATACGAGTGCCACATACCAGGAGACAGTTGGTAACTTGTGGGTAATCTCTGAGGTTGAAACAACTGCTATGTTCTAGAACATATTCATTGCATCTCCAAAAGCCTCTCTTTGTTGTGCAAGATTTTTACTTCAGCAGTCTTGGCACTTCCTTCTTAATCTGGTAAGGTTCGATATGGTTACATTTGCTCTGGTTATTTCATCTCTGGAGGGATCCCTTAATCGCCTTCATACAGAAATTGGTGACTTGCATAATACTGGCAACTGAAGGTATTTAATGTAATTGTTTCAATGATACTACACAAATATTTGCAATTCCTTATCTTCGCTTCAGTTAAGAAAGCGGGATAAACCTAGGCTCCGAGGCTAAATTGCACCAACAACTGTTGCAATTAATAAATATACGAGTCTTCTCTAACTGAACCTGCTTATACAGTACCCAATCAGCTTCAATTATTTTGATGCTACTCGCTGGTATCGTTCTTTGCAATAATAGGTTATGGCAAACGTTGGCGTAATTCAATGCTCGCAATCGAATTTAAAGAAATTACACAATGAATGGATTTTCAAAGAAAATTCAAGAACAAGGAGGACATACATGTGAAAGAAACACAGATCTACAAATGCTTTCAAGGTGTGGCTGTTTTCTATGGGCATAACAAGATCGATGTAAGTGAAATGCACTTGAAGGACTCATTTCTAGCTTGTATCAACTTATTTCCCTCTCTTGTGGTTTTGGTCTAGTGGTTTTGGCCTTAGTATTATGAGCCTTTTTGGACATATGGAGACCATGATATTTAACAGTTTGATTTAGATATACTTACAAGGTTTAATCTGCTTTTAGAAGGATATTTCCAGATCTCGAATGGGCATTTTTGTGAACAGTTCGGGGCACATTCCTGTAGTGATAGGAATTCTTTGAATACATTAGCAAATTAGCAGATCTTGTTGTTGGCAATCAAATATTATTATGTGCCTGGGCATTTCACATTGAGAAGACAGTACCATGGATGTGAATGATAAAGTGACTACTCGTTTTCTTAGGGTTGTATCTCAGTAAAAAGGAATGTGCTTATTGTCTTTTAGTAAACCTTACCTCTTCCATTTTCAATTAGCTATGATAGCAATTGAAGAAGTGAATACAAAGGCACTTCTCCAGTATCTCTATCTAAATGAAATTTTAAGTATTCCATTGTTGGACA
The DNA here is from genome assembly GCA_000404065.3 of Pinus taeda. Classification (NCBI taxonomy): domain Eukaryota; kingdom Viridiplantae; phylum Streptophyta; class Pinopsida; order Pinales; family Pinaceae; genus Pinus; species Pinus taeda. Next base: position 237,113 of record APFE031204672.1, read on the forward strand.
GAAACCCTTTTGCATTACTTTTGAATATTTGCCCCAATGGATGTGAGAAACTAAGGCCACCATTTATGCAAAAATTACTACAAAACGTTAGCTACTTTTAAAATCAAGTGTTTTTGTTGCTACCAGGTTAAGAAGGAAAGATGCACGACAATTTTAAGTAATATAACAGGAACCAAATACCGGTGATAAAGCTATCATTAAGAAAGAAGGTGATATTCTTTGTCTTCTGCCTCAAAATCATGTTTGCATATACAACTCAGTTTTGTATCGGCAATGAACATGAAGCTGCAAGTTTGGTACTTAGATGTGGAAGGTGGTTAAAGTGTAACACTAGAAATAAAGTCACAGTTGATTTCCTTTATGTTTACATGAAAGACAATGGTTTCAAATGATGATGACCCTAAGGTTCTATATTGAAATTAGTGTGGAGTTTCCCAACAAACTAAGAGATGAAAATGGAAAGGAGTCAAATTTTTTGTTGTAGTTTCCACTAGTATGTAGCTTGGTTTGGAGGAATTCTATTGATTGATAATTGTTGGGTGAAGTATAGGGTCTATAAATGTACTAACATTTAATTGTCAATCTAGAGAGTTCCTAAACTTTGAGAGGTGACATTGAAAATGCAAGAGAGAGTCTGTGGCAACTTTCAAAACAAATTCTATTATATTGAATTTAGGCTTCTGTGATCCATATTAAGTTTATTAAAATGATTTTCTGCAATAATCACATCAGAATTCATTTGTCCACGGGTTTCAAACCAACTAGTGTGATTCATAGTCACTACAAGATGAAGAATCAGATGAAGGCAACAAGTTAAATAGAGAGATCAATCTCTCTATTTAACTTGTTACCTTGATCTAATTCTTATAGCCGTTTTTACGAATTCTGATGTGATTATTGCCGAAAATCATCTTAATAAATTATATTCTATCTTGAGCATTAATCTCGACAATAAATGAAATCCTGCACTAAAAGAGAATCCTAGAAACACCAATCCAAACAATTAAAATCATGCCGGAAATAAAAGGCAATCCTGTACTATTTAACAATGAGAAAGGAAATTCTAAGTACGAGCAAACATAAGCAAAATCAAAACTGTAAACCAAGAAGTGCCTAGACAATATCAAAAAGGCTATAAATGTTGGAATAAATTCAAGAGCAATTCAAAACTATTCTTCTTGCAATAATTCTATTGCATCTACCTCTGTTTAAAATTAGCCTTAAAACATAAGCAACATAACCAGTAAACTGTGTAAACAAAGTAAACTGTGTAAACAAACTTATGCAAGAAATTGATTTAATATGAATCTCTCACCTCATTCAATATGAAGAAATATTTCGAGTGGAAGCATAATTCTTAATGCAGCAAATCAAATTAATTTTGCAGTTGAAAGGAAAATTTTGCAGCAAATCAAATCACCAAATTACACCAATTTGAAGAAGGAAAGAGGTTGTAAATAATTAAATAAAATTCACACAATAACTAATAATTTAAATAATTTTTAATTTAAAAGATGCAGAGCGGTGTCAAGTTGGCCTTGTAGCCAACTTAGCAAACTCACACCCTCTATTCATGAAGTGGTTCACACATGAATTAAAATCATTAGATGAAACAAATAGATAGACAGAGCATGGCTGAAAATTGTTTCAATTAATTCTGGAAAATAATCTTTACATTATGTAGAAAAACACTTAACTCCACCAAGCAGGAGAAGCCATCCATAAGCTATAATCTGCATTTGGGACCAGCTTCTCCTCCCTTCTATGTGTTCCTTCTTTGCCTCTGCGCGCTTGCTATGGACTGATTAATTGATTGATACTTCTTTTCTCCAGGAAATTTCTAAGCTAGGCGTCGAATTACAATTTGGGCTTCTAAATGAGCCCATTGAAATATAGGAGGGCAAATGATTAATCTCAACAAAAATAAAATTAGTTTGCAACTAAACGTCCCAATAAGTGAATTGTTCCTCTTTTCTTGGAATGGTGATATTGCTAGAGAGTGCAATTTCACTGCTCTATTCTTCTTTGCATGATGATGAACTTCTCACACGTGTATCACTCTGAGGGACGAATTTTATCATAGACTTCGGAATATCAATATCATGTGCTCTATATTCACACGATTTGCCATCACAACTATTCGAATGCATCTGAGTCACTCCCCCACGATGGTCTGCGTGGGGATTCTGAAAGCATTTGTGCGTACCATCCTAACTTCCTGCTTCGATTCCCCCAAAATGCAAAAAACGAACCCACAAGTGGATACCATCTGGGTTCGTCTTTCACCGTTCTGCATGATCTAAATTCTCGCTTAATGTACAGAAATACGAGATAAAACACCAGTGTCATCAAAAGCGCCAATACAAAAAAGAAGAACATTAATATTAGGTTCGTCCTCTCGATCTTGAGGATAACGCTCTTGGGGATGAGACAATAGAATGCACATATGATGGAAAATTACAGGTGTAAGACCTCCACCGTACGATAATTACAATGGATCTAGGAGCTCTTAGTCTAGCAATAGTCGCAAGTCATCTTATCTGTCTCTGGCATTGACTTTGAGATGTCATCCATGGAGAATGGTATCTGATGCTTTAGTACCTAATTCTCTTTTATATTTGGAGGCAGACATTCTTTTAACTTATTCTAATTCTGGCAAATCATATTGGAGCAACATATCATAATTGTACAGATCCTCTAGTGTAAGAACGTGAGTGTAGTCTAGGAATTGTTCAAAGTGCAGGCAACCATAAAATGGTGTAGGAATTCGTTGCATGGTACAGGTAAATACAGTTCCACAACTTGTATAAAATAATGATCACATCAATTTTAAAGCTGTAACAGAAAAACCTTTGTTAATAATTTTTTAATCATGATAAAACAAGGGAAGTAACGAATACTCTCCAAAATACTCATTTAGCCAAACAACATCATGAGAAATTTCGAATAAAAATAAGACAAAATGGAGGTCCAACACCCCCCATGCTAACCATCTTGCATGTCCTCATGCAAGGAAATCTGGTACTATCACTCCCTTGCAAGAAACAAAATTAGAAGCATTTGTAGGTATTCAAAACGATGTTCCCGCAATTCTGTGTGTTTGCATTTTCCGCACTAGATAAAGCTTTCTCTAAAAACAAAGAGTCTACTCAACTCTTTATTTGTTTAGACTGATTTCAAGAAGATCTAACACAAAGGCTGCCATAGAAATACTAAGCTGCAAAGATGGTGTTATTACTCGAATAAAATAGCCAGCTTTTAAAATTTTCAAATATATCTTGGAGGCATCCCTAATCATAAGTTTCTCTTAAACAACCTCATTATAAACATGAATGACATGATTTAAAAGCTAGGGTGTTAAAAGTAAACATAGTAATGCCTTCCAATAGTTACCATTTTACCATTATCTGCGTATAGTTGAATCTCCTCTTGCCCGAGCACAGTGAATTACTTGCACTAAGTGTTCCATGTCTATCAAAATCATTCCAAAAAAGATAGAACTCCAACCCATAACGCCATAAGGATTTTAAAGCCATTCTTAAAGAGATTGATAATGATTTTATGGAAAGGCAAAAATAACCAAGTAAATTATAATGCATAATTAACTTTAATACAACAGGCATGGCCTTGTTGCTAGTAGGCGTCGATAGCCTTGACAGGGATACCTTTTAATCTCATGAAATGCTTTTGTCCCACCTATTAGATATAGATTCAGAGTCATTTAAGAACATTTACTTTTTCTCTTTTTTAGAAATTAATTGAAGTTCATTGTCTTGGCTTGGTAACTAGCTAACGAAAGTGCCATTCACAAGAACTAACAAGAATGAACAAGCCGGCTTGTGATGAGACCTCTTGTCTTCGAGGTTTTCAACTGAAATCCATTAACCTAGCTTGGTGACGAGTAGCAATAATGTCATTCTCCTTAGGACCCATAATCATAGTAGGTCGGCTTCCAATGAGACCTCCTATCTCTCAATTAATTTGTTTATGTTTCTAGAACAAGACACTGATTATAATTAACCTTACATAGGTTACTTAATAGGTGGGGAAGCAAATCTACTACTTAAGAGTGTAGGATGGTGTCAGAAGTTTTTAATTACTATTATTTACTGATTGGTCATGATACCTTAAGAACTTATCTAAAAAACATCTCGGATAATGACCAAAAAGATTCCTTGAGTTCATAATGTGAGGGTTCTTTATGAAAGCTTATTAGAGTTTTGTAGGAGTGGTCCACCATAGGAGGTTTTTTCATTGATTCCTTTGAAGAGGGAGTTGAAAATATTTTCTAGATAATAGTTTGTTAGAATAGGAAAAATTATTACATGTACCTTATAAAAATACCCTTTGCTGACATATTGATCAATAATCAAAGTCACTTTATAAAATATGAGGTATTAAGCGTGAAGTTCTTATGACAAGTCTTACCATGAGATTGCATAATAATATAAATTCCCAAAGTTGTACTTTTAGGGAATCATAAGTTCAAGCGTGTTGTTATACATCTTTATTCATTACTCTCATATTACCCTACCTTATTTTCAAAGAGAGAAATATCACCTTTAAGTTTAGGCGTACTTCCAATGAAGCCATGTGCGTAACAAAATGTTGATTATACTCACACTTAGTTTTAAAGAATAGACTTCAAGACATACCAAAGCATGAGAAATGAGTTGCTTCAATTGATATGGTATCAACAGTTTCCGAATGATGATGAAATAAGGTGGGCTGATGACTGCTCAAAACCAGGATTCAATGGAATCCACATCTTCATGATTCTCCAACTGATGCAAGTCTTCCATAGTTTGATAGTCACTCTTCTAGAGGCACAAAGAATATAGCGAAAGAAAAAAGATAAATCCCTCAATTTCAGGCTCAAATATTTGATTTTCAATTTGACAAGAATGGTTGAGACAGATTCCATGGTTTTGAGCTTTAACAACATTTTGAGAACAAGTTCCAATGAAATATTGCTCCTCTCGTGGTCTTTGAATTATAACTTCCTTCAATAAATGTTTTGCGATAATTGGGGAAGTTTCCAAATTCATTCCCTTTCCCAACATGGAAGATGTGACATTTTTCTCAATAGCAGGAAGAATAGGTGTTCCAAAATGTTTTACAACTTGATGGTTTAGATTAGAGTTTAGAAGATGGTTTGGGCTAGGGTTTTGGTTAAGGCTTGGACTATGATTTGGATTTGGTTTGCAGTTAGGGTTAGATCTCGATTTTGGATTAATACTATGGTTAGGTCTAGGGTATGGATTAGGGTTAGGTCTAGGGTATGGATTAGGGTATGGACTAGGGTATGGATGAGGGTATGGAATAGGGTTAGAGTGTGGATGAGAGTATGGACTAGGGTTTGGATTAGTACTAGGGTAAGGGTATGGATTAGTGTTTGGGTTAGGATATGGATTAAGTTTAGGCAAAGGTTGCACATGTAGCTGGAGACATGGAGGAGCATGACTTGATGGTGCATTGGAAAGAAATTGTGGCTGTTGTTGGTGCTTATATGTTTGAATTTGCATGGGAGATTTCCCTAAAGAGAAGGATCCAAACCATCCTTGAGGCCATGGAGATATTTGGCTTGAGGATAAGGGCCAAGAAGAGGGCCACTGTGGTCATGAAGTAGGATATTCAATTGGTGGAGGATTAAAAGTCTGCCATGAAATTTCAGGATTATAAACATGTTGAGGAACCTGTTCAGGAAAATAAGCATTATTCCAAGTATCAAATGGTGATGGGTATTGAGTTATACCTGGTAGTTGATTTGATTCCTTACTTGATTTCCCAAGTGCCTTTAATAATCTTGGTAGTGATGAGAAATGTTCTGTTGAATGGTCCTCTTCAAATGTTTTGCAAACTTTCAAGCTATTAAGTGGACACTTTCCAAGGAAGTATCTCTTTCTACAGTTGGCACAAAAGATCAGCAGTTAGTTATCATCCTTCTTCTACTCTTCCTGCAAATCATCCAATTTTTAAATCAAATATTTAATAGTATCATTCTTATGTTCAATCAAAATATCAACATTTTCACTTGTTAATTCTTCATTGTATGAGTTGTATGTCTTTGTAGCAACATAAAAACTCCTCATTTGAATGATTCCTCAAAATACCATTTCATGTTCCTACAAGCACTGGGTACATTCATTACCCGTGACATTGAAATAGATATTAATATAAGATTAATATATATTATATATTTTATTACTAATATATAGGGTGGGGATTTCTTTACAACATTAAAGAAAATGAGAAACATTTAACCATAAAAACCAAAAACCGGAGGAAAGAAATACATTCAAAGAACATAAAATTGCAAGAGAAACTAGGTGAAGGAAAAAATAAATGCAACAGGTCACCAAGTTCAATCCCATAAGTGCCTCCACGACAAAGACACCAAAATGGTGGGTGTAGTATAGGGTCTATAAATGTACCAATATTTAATTTTCAATCTGGATAGTTCGTGAACTTCGAGAAGCAGCATTGGAAATGCCAAAGAGAGCCCCTCACAACCTGCAAAACAAATTCTAGTCTATCTTGCACATTAATCTCGACAACAAATGAAATCCTGCACTAAAAGAGAATTTGAGAAACACCAATCCAAATAATTAAAATCATGCAGGAAATAAAAGGCAATCCTATACTATTTAAAAATGCGAAAGAAAATTCTAAGTATGAGCAAAGAGAAGGGAAATCAGACCTAGAAACCAAGAAGTGCCGACATAATATCAAAAAGAAGGATTATTTAGCTGACTAATTCTTTGCTCTAGGAAATTTCTAAGATTATATATAGGCATCGAATTACAATTTGGGCTTCTAAATCATCCAATTATAATATAGGAGGGTAGATCATCGATCTCAACAATTTGCAATGAATAAAATTAGTTTTGCAACTAAATGTCGAAATAACTGAATTGTTCCTCTTTTCCTAGAAAGTGCGATTTGACTGCTATCTTCTTCTTTGTGTGATGATGAACTTCTCACACATGTATCACTCGGAGGAATGACTTTTATAAAAGGCTTCCGAATATCAATATCATGTGCTCTACATTCAAGGGATTCACCATCACAATTATTCAAACGCATTCGAGTCGCTCCAACATGATGATCTGTGTGGCGGATTTTGAAAGAATGTAGGCATATCATTCTAATTGCCTGCTTCGATTCCCCAAAAACACAAATAGTGAACCCACAATCGGATACCATCTGGGTCTATCTTTCATCGTTTTGCGTCATCTAAATTCTCTCTTAATGTACAAAAATACCAAATAAAACACTAGTGGCATCAAAATCACCAATACAAAGAAGATGAACATTAATATTAGATCTGTCCTCTGGATCTTGAGGATAACGTTGTTGGGGATGAGACTACAGAATGTGCATATTCCATAAAAGTACATGTCTAAGACCTCCACCATACAATAATTACAATGGATTGAGGAGCTCTTAGTCTAGAAATAGCTGCAAGTCATCAAATCTATCTCTTGCATTGACTTTGAGATGTCATCCACGGAGAATGGTATCTGATGCTACAACAGCGAATTCCCTTCTATATTTGGAGGCAAACATGATTTTAACTTGTTCTAATCCTGGAAAATCATCTTGGAGTAGTATAACCTAGCTGGACATGTCCTCTAGTGTAGGAACATGAGTGTAGTTCAAGAATCCTTCAGAGTGTAGGAAACCATAAAATGGTGCAGGAATCCATTGCATGGTACATGTAAGTAAACGAAGGTCCACAGCCTATATAAAAGCATCATCAAATCAATTTTAAACATGCAACAAACAAAGCTTTTTTAATAATGTTTTATTCCTAATAAAATAAGGGAAGTAATGAATACTCTCGAAAATAATCATTTAGCCAAACAAAAACATGAGATATTTCTATAAGGATTTGATTATAAACTAGGATGGCTTTCTCACAAAGTGACATTGCAAATAAGGGATAGAGGTATTTATTTATTTATTTGGATATAAGGTCATCTAAACAGGGGTTCCATAACCTTTTCCATTCCGAGGAATTCAAAATAAAGATTTCTAACTCAAAAGGAAGTTCAATTGAAAGTCCTCAGGAGACAACATCAGCGTTAAGGTATACATCATTACATAAGAAAAATTTGGCATCATCGATGAGAGATGTTGACAATCGAGAGAGTAGATAATTCTAATTACAAAGGCATATGAAAAACTCTTGAGTAGTGTCGTTGTTTTGAAATGGAGAGTGTTAGAGATTTAGAAGGTGGATCTTTCATACCTAATACAAACAACTAATTCCTAGTTGAGGTTGAGCTTTTATCCAAACTTCATCATTTTCATTGTTCTCCATATAAACTAATTCTGATAGATCTCGAAGAGGCCTTGTATCCATCTTCTAGATTATAAACCTCAGTCCCTAGTTGTTATAGACATTTTTGGACACTTCAACGCCAATCATAAATGTCCATAAATTGAGGGCTCCTAAGTCCCTAAAAGTGTTGCTTCACTGCCTAAACGAACAAGGTCAGCTGATCACATCATCTCCCAGAAGTTCTCCACTAAAAACTGCTCATAAATGGTCAAAACTGGACCATACTGAAAAACCAGTGCAGAGGGTGTGATGCATATCACCTTCCCAGTGTACAAGGTGTGATGCATACTGAATGGCTTCTCTGTAGTGTGCGATGGTCAGGAATGGACAAATGGCAGGGACAAAATGCGAGGTGGAAGATCATGGAATCTTCCAGAAGCTTCCCCTCTACACTTGCCTCTCTGTTTCGACCAGGGATGAGTAAGAGATCATCATTCTCCAAGTGGAAGCATGAACTATCAGAGAGAGGACACTAATCAAGGTCCTAGAAGATGACTCAGCTCCCTATAATCATCTATATATGGATCCCTGATCACAGAGATCCAAAGGTTGGAATTTTGTATCTTATAGAGAAGTGTTGTTGGTTTTCTGGTGTACATTCATAGTGTTGGGTGATCTAAGCTTTACTTGAGGTGAAGAAGGGATTTCTAGCTAGAGGATGATGCTGGGTCAGAACATATGGTTGTAATCCTCTTGCTACTTTTCATCTTAATAAGGCTATTCAAGTCTTCCTCCATATTCTTGTATGTTTACTTATATATGCATTTGTATGGTTAACACACATATGGTCCTGTGTTATTTATGAATATAGATCTCTGTTCTTCGATAGTAGTATGTTGTTGTGATTCCATAGGTGCTCTTTGAAGCTAGGCAGTCGAAGAAGAAGTGGCAAAGCTCTATCAGGAACGAGAGGAAATCAAGCACAAGACTAAGGTTGTTCCCTTTGGTTCCCCTCTTGTCTATTTTCATAAAGGAAAACAAAAGTAGACTTTACTTGTTTGTTTCTAAGATAGCTACCAGTCTTAGTGGGAATAGCAGCGTCCGAGTGAACATTATTCACTGTAACAGATGGTTAAAGGAGATATTTCATACTTACCATTCGATGAAATTGTTGAATTATCTCAAAAGTACTTTAGAGGTAGAGCCACAATAGGAAAAAGAGATATAACTTCAAGAGCTTCTAAATCAACAACATGAGGAGTAATAAGAGAAAAAATAGGGAGTTTATTATAAAACTTTAAAACTGATCTTTTGAGCACCTTAGAAACACTGGTTGATCTATTCAAAGAAAAGAAAAAACAACAAGAAGAAGAAAAAATATTGTCAATCTTGTGTCCTAAGTTTAGGAAGAAGCATCCTTTATGAGAATGTCCTTTGGATAATATACATTTTTGTGGACTTTGTACAGAAAATCATGTTACAGATGATTGTCGAACATTAAAATAGTTGCAAAAATTCCAATTAGAAGAAAGTCAATGATTTGATTATAGGGAACCAAGAAGAGCTTGGAAACCACGTTTTGAAGATACATCCCATCAGTTTCCTTAACAAATTCCCTAGAATTTTCAGTATCAAAATTCATGGAATACTCCTATGCCATGGCAGATTTGGCTTCCTCAGAAAAATGAGAATGAACCTTCACAAAGTTTGGGAGCATATGCTTATGGAGCCCAACCTCCCCAACAATTTTACCCTCAACAACCATATCAACAACCATATCCTTAACAATCATTTCTATATCAGCATTTCCAGCAATCCCCTCAATCAAATTCATTCACACAACAATCAATGCATGCACTAACTCAACCTCAATAGCTTCAACTATCTTCTAACAAACCATCACCTGGACCAACTCAACTATCAGCTCATCCAATAGAAAATTCAAGTAATAGAGTGGAAAGGCCAGCCTGTAATGTGGAAGAACAACATTATTTCCTACATATTCTATTATTCCTATTCAAGACATCCACTTGAGGTATGGAAAAGTTCTGCAAAAATATTCTCCACCAATCATAGAAGAACAAATTGAAGAAGGAGAACAATCTGAAAAATTTAATCTAAGGAATGAAATTCAGAAAAGTAAAACTATTATGACTCAAACACCACCTTTCCCAAAAAGGTTAGTGGATAAGAAAACTTCAATTTCTCTTCCTGAATTTAATATAATAGATGAATTAAAGAATTCTTATGTCAAAATTTCTTTGTTGTAAGCTATAAAAGATATTCCAATCTATACAAAAACAATAAAGGAATCACGTATTAAGGAAACTGGTAGAAAGAAAAGAGATCCACCCACAGTCCAAGTCATTGGTAAATTAGCTAGTATCATGTCTACAAAAACAACAATTGAAAAATATATTGACCCTGGGATACCTATGGTTACCATTTCAATCAATAATTTTTCAATTCCTAAAACTTTAATTGATGTAGGAGCTATAATAAATGTCATGACAATAGAGACTATGAAGTATTTAAAACTGCGAAATATCCGACATACTACTACAATTTTAGAACTAGAAGATAGATCTAAAGTTGTGCCAGAAGGAATACTTGAGGACATCATTGTTTCTTTGGATTCATGGGAATACTCTATAGAATTTCTAATCTTGCAACCAAAAACTAATCTAGGAGGCTATCCTTTACATCTTGGAAGACCATGGTTAGCCACAACATATGCCTTCATTGGATGCAGATCAGGAAGCATGATCATAACACATGGAAATGAAAGGAAACATATTACACTCTATCCTCCTACTCAATAGTCTTCTTTACTATCATGGCCTGATGACCAAGAGGAAGAAACTCTACATGTTTTAAGCATTAGTCAAGCCTTTAATTTTAGAGAAGAAGAAGAAAATGAGGATTTAATAGAAATTTTTATTTCAGAACCTAATATTTCTGAGCAGCTATGAATAACACAATATGAAGCTGCAAATCATGTTTTAAATCAATGTTTTCAGGAAAATTGTACTATTCAATCATTGCAGAATTCATTTGAAAACATTTTTCATTACAACTAAATTACCAATTCTCAAAGAAAAATCATTGAAATCAATCCTGGAAAGAATTTAGATATTGGTAATAATCTACAATCATCACAAGAACAATAGGTAATTACATTGTTATAGAAATATTCAAAATAATTTCCCTGGAACTATACAGATATGCAAGGAAACCATCCAAAAACATGTATCCATCACATTTACATAGATGAAACAATCAAACCAGTAAGACAACCACAATGAAGAATGAATCCAATGATGAAGGAGATAGTGAAAGAGGAATTGCATAAACTATTACAGGTAGGATTTATCTACCCTACCTCTGATAGTTAATGGGTTTCTCCCTTAGTTGTGGTACCAAATAAAAATGGAAAATGGAGAATATGTGTAGACAATAGGGATTTGAACAAGGAAAAATTGAAAGATCATTTCCCACTACCATTCATTGATCAAGTACTAGACTCATTGGAAGGGAAATATTTATTTTCCTTTCCTGATGGATTTAATGGATAGAATCAGGTCAAGATAGCATTAGAGGATTAGGATAAAACTACATTTACTTTTCCATGGGGTACATATTCTTACAATGTTTTACCTTTTTGATTATGTAATGCACCTTCTACATTTCAAAGAGTAATCCTAGATATCTTTGCAGATCTCATACATGAATGTGTTGAAGTCTACATGGATGATTTTACTATTTATGGAAGTACATTTGATGTTGTTTAAACAACGTTGAAAAAGTTCTAAAGAGATGCATAAAGACAAACTTATCCCTTAGTAATGAGAAATTTTTTATTATGTTAACTGAAGGAATAGTGTTGGGACACCACATTTCCTCTTCTGGAATTAAGTTAGATCTAGCAAAGATACAAGTCATTGTAAACTTAATGCCACCAAAAACACAGAAAGAAGTAAGCAGTTTCTTGGGATATACAGGCTACTATAGAAGATTCATTGAAAATTTCAGCTAAATAGCTTTACCCTTATTCAAATTACTTGCAAAATACATTGAGTTTCAATGGACTACAAATTGTTAGAATGCATTTGAAAAATTGGAGAAAAATTGTCTATAGCACCCATTCTCAGAGGACCAAATTGGTCATTTCCATTCCACATATCTACATATGCATTAGACACATCTATAGGAGCATCCCTAGGACAAAAATAAAATCAATTTAACTATGCCATTTATTTCATAAGCAAATTCTTAACTACGCATAATTAAACTATACACTAACTGAAAAGGATATTCCAATTGTTATGCATGTAGTGATTAAATTTAGGCATTATATAATAGGCTATCAAGTATTTATTCATACATATCATTGAGACATTAAATATTTAATGAAAAAAACAATTACCAATGGCAAAATTATTAAGTGGTTGTTACTAATGCAAGAATTCAATATCACTCTTCTAGATCAACCAGGAAAAGATAATCAAGTGGCGGATTTTCTGTCAAGACTTAATTCTCCTGATGATCTTATCCCTGTTTCAGACAACTTTCCTGATAATCTATTTTCTATAACACCTAAAACCCCATGTTTTGCAAATGTAGCAAATTATTTATCATCTGGAATATTACTATCCCATTTCACTGGCAAGCAAAAAAGAAAAATAATTAGCGAGAGTGCGAGATATAATTGGGTCAATGGTGACCTCTTATGTACTTGTCCTGATCTTAATGAGAAAATGTGTAATAGAAGATGAAATTCTTGATATTCTAAAAGCATGTCATGATGAACTATGTGGTGGTTGTTTTTTAGATAAATGAACAACATACAAGGTGCTCAAGCTTGGCTACTACTGGTCAGCAATCTTTAAGGACTCAAAGAACTATGTCAGAAGGTGTGATAGTTGTCAAAGAACTGGAAGACCTGTAGTATCAGATGAGATTCCATTGAAGCCACAAGTACTTATAGAACCATTTGAACAATGGACTCTTGACTTTGTGGGACCTATTAACCCGCCTTTAAATGGAAAGAAGTACATCTTAATGTGTACAAACTATGTTACAAAATGGGTAGAAGAAAAAGTAGTTGCACGAGAAACAAAAGAAACAGTGATTTCATTCCTCTTTGAAGAAATATTTGTAAGATTTGGAGTTCCAAGACAGATTTTTACAAACCACTGATCACAGTTCACTTCTAAACGTGTCCGATATCTTATAGAAAAATACAAAATAAAGCATAGAAAGTCTACTCTGTATCATCCACAAGTAAATGAACAAGTAGAATCTACTAATAAGGTTCTAGAAAGCATCATGATAAACACAGTGAAAATGAACATAACAGATTGGTTAGAAAAATTAAAATATGCATTATGGGCATAGAAAATTACATGGAAATATACTACTGGTTTTAGTCCATATCAAATAGCATATGGTAAAGAAGTTTTGTTACCAATTAAATTTCAAATTCATACATTCAAACTTGCAACGAAATTGGGATTGGACTTGTCAAAATCTCAACAACAGAGACTTATGAAGCTAAATGAACTAGACGAGTTCAGACAACAAGCAATTGAACATACATCACTAGTATAGCAGCAGAGAATCAAATTACATGATAGATTTATCAAAAAAAAAATCATAAGGGAGACTGGGCACCTTTTTTCAACTCCAATTATAAATATTCCAAAGCTAAGTTTACTACTCATTGGCTTGGGCCATATGAAATAGAAGAAATCTTTGACAATGGAGTAGTTAAGATTAAGACAATTGACGAAGCAACTATTTCATTTCTAGTTAATGGTCATAGACTCAAAGTTTATAACAAACCTATCAATAAAGAAGACTTTCTAAATAAAGTTCCAACATAAAACAATATGGAAGTATTGGAACAACATAGTGATATGCCTTCCCTACTTTCAGAATAAAAAATAATAAAGGAGTTTGGTTGTGAAAATCCAGGATACAGGCACAATACAAACATAAATTCTCGAAAAACCAACTTGTTTGGCCAATATGAATTCTCTTTTATGTTTTTCAATTTCATTTTGCAGAATCAACTTCCAAAATTCAAATACTTGAGGACAAGTCTCATGATCAACAAGGGGGAAGGTTCATAATAAACCAACAAACTATGCAATTGGTTTGCAGAAGGGACTTGAGATATCATAATCAATATTTATCATTAAGGGGCCTAAACAAGATTAATATCATATATTATTGCAGAAGGGATCTGATTATTCATCTTAAATCAACATCAGAGGTACCTGAGAAACAAATACAAGCATCTATAATCTAGCAAACATTATTCAGCAGAATTGATTTTGAAGTCAAAGTATTGTCATCATTAGCACAAGGTCAAGTATTGACAGAAGAGCTAAGGTCATCATCAACAGAAGAAAATCATTGAAAATAAGCTATCAAGTAAAAGGAAAGTACTATAAGTTTAAAGTATTCTTAATACCTTCGATTTTGAAATTTTTTCTTTGATTGATAACCTAGTTTAAACTTGATTATGCAATACCCCTATTCATTTATATATCATCTTACATTATCATACATCACCCTACATTGTATATATTCATTCACCTCATCACTCAACGGCATCATTTGCAATTGTGAACCAAAATTTTTGGCCACATCTCCTTTTTTTATTTTTTTAAATTGTTGCTCATGGAAAAATTGTCTACACAACAAGAAGGATTAGTTTAGGTGCCTAAAAAACAAGAATAGAGAAGGTTAGTATCATTACAAATATACTTAATCTTTCGAAAAGAATTTGATTTGAAATGACCCAAGATTATGGTCATTTCAAAACAAATATCAATGCATAAGTGTATGATGAAAAGGGACAAATATGAAATGATAAAGGCATGAATATGCAACATGAAAAAAAGTATGGTGGATATAAGAAAACATAGTGCATGCAATGAAAAAATCATAAGCTAATTCCTAATGGTAATGAGTATTAAAAACTATAATATATAAACGGTCACAAACTATGATGCAACATAAAACAAGTGTCAAAGGAGTGTACACAGGATAGCATGATCATAAGTAAATGAACAATGATATATTAAGTAACACAAGTGGAAGCCAAAATCAAAAAATGGAAGGTTAGCTAGTCAAATCAAGAAGCAAGCAAATGGTCAAAAAAATTTCAAAGGATTAAACACCGTCTTTGTGTGTTTTTCTCCATCATCATAGCTAAACCCAGCTCAAAATCAAAGGCAACAGTATGTATTCACCCACAGCCTAAAAAAACATGAAAAGAGCCCTGACTGAAAGAGATATACATGGAAAGAAAACACAGAAGTGAAAGGAATATGTGAGAGAGAAGAACCCTGCAAAATAGAGGAATTGGTTGAAAAATTACGTATAAATCAAGGAGGGATGGAGGAAAATCTATGAATAATAAGGAGAAGCATTTTAAAGGAGAGAGCAAGTGAAATTTCCTCTTACGGCTGATCTTGACTTTTCTATCTAAAAAATTTCTGAAAATCACCATAGTGATCAAAGTAAGAGTCAATTCTGGGGTCTCCTCAACAACTAAAAGATTTTGAAAAATGTTTTAACTTAATATTTTGCTTAGATGTTTCATAATGTGAGAGAAACAAGACTCCAATTACTGATTTGCAATGCTCTGTCACCTTAAACATACTCTACCACCTGTAGAATCCATGATTTTTCGAGATGCTGGAGAAGAGTTTAATTAAAACTATATGTTTACACAGGGAGGACATAACCTTTAACAAGAAAATTTCTACAAGTTTTCTACAAGCCACTTGTAGTTTAGGTATCAAAACAACAATTTCCTCATGCATATTTTGTCAAAAGTTTTGCACATAAAAATACATTGAGAATTACTTTAAATACATAGTACATGGTTTTTGAAACAGAGAGGGCTTTTCATTAATTTTTATGAGAAAATTTTACAAACAAATAGAGATTTAAACATGATTTAAAAAATAGTGAGAGATTTTTCCTACAGTGGAGATTTTTTTTGGGGGTCTTTCACGCAACAAGAGTTTTTTTTATTCAATTTACAAACAGAGGATTTTGTTTGGATACCATTTGTAGTAAAAGACATGGAAATTGAAGATTTATAGGCAGAGGAAGTAATCTCATTTTTGTTTTCAAAGCTACAGACGTCTGCTTAGTACATCTACGATGATTTTTATCCAAATATTGCATGAATAATAAGGTCAAATTCATATATTTTTCTTGATATATTCATGATGAGGTTATTTACTGGACAATACCATATTAATTGGTACACAGAGAAAATGCAAATGGAAACCAAAATTGAACCTAAGGACTTCAAGGTAGAAAACTGGAGTAAGGATATAATGGAGAAATTATACCAAGTAGGGCTAATGTAGTTTCTTAAGAAGTTTAATGGTCACAATGATAAAATCACACAGGAGTTCATAGATCATTTTGAACATGGAAAAGATAGAATTGGTGAACTTTCTAGACCATTGAACCCAACCTTTCTTTCTCGGGAATTAGATCTTCCTTTGATAGGAGAAGAGTATCATAAGGGTCTGCATTTTAAGGAGAAGGGATGGACATTTTTATTGGAGAAACCAAGGAAGGGACCCTTTGACAGGACAAAACAAATTCAAAGAGATTGACTTAGAGAACCATGATTAGAATTAGTTTTGATTATTGAGAAGTATTTCATTGGTGATAATTAGTACAATTTGTTATACCTATATCATATTAAATTGCTTCAACATACAAAAGGAGATTGTAAAATCAATTTACCTTTTTTTCAAAGAGCTTAGCTAAAATGATAGAGAACGTCAAAAACAAAACAGAAGCTAATATCTATCATTGTGGGTTGATCAAGATACTTGTTGAGTATCAGATAAGAAATAAGGGGTTTCTTTGGAAGGATTTTTTGGTTGCACATCATTTTGAAGAACAAAAAACAGGAAATGAGGAGATGTTTGAATAGTTACATGTCATAAGAAGTATCATGCATTCTCCTTTGTATCCTAGGATGAGATTGAAGAAAAAGAAATATGATACTATGATAGAGAAAGAAAATCCTTTTTTTTCCATTCCTAGAGATCTAGAAGAAAATAACAAGAATAACCAAGAAATAAAGGGAAAGATCCAGAAATTGAAATTATTGAAACTGAACCTCCACAAACATCAAAGCAAATTGATGATATTATACAGAGATTAGAGGAAGAAGTTCGGGAGGATCCCATAGATAAAGACGCCTATTTTGAGGATGCTTGTGTAGGAGACACCTCATCTCATTCATATGCCAAAGAGGTAAGGGAAGAATCTAAAGAATTTCACAATGAAGAATATCTTAAGAAAATAGCAGAATTTACAAGTGAGTTGGAAGAAAGAAAGATCATGGAAAGACACTTAAAAAAGGAAAACAGAATGTACAAAGAAAACAACAACAATATACTTAGGGAGAATAAGAAATTGAGCAAGAAGATTAAAAATCTTGAGACTTAGAATATGCTCATCTCCAAACAAGCCTACAGATGGCTAAAGGAGAAAAAGTTATGGCAGTACAAATATGAAAAACAAAAAGTAAAAACTAGCATCTACAAAGCAGAGGAACATGAGAGTATTGATATTATCCTTCGATATACACAAGAAGAAGTTACAGGTTTAGGAACAACAGGGGAATCATCACTCAGAATATCCAAATGGAGAAAGAAAACATGAGAACATGCTTGAACATTAGCACGGGGGAGATGTTGGCCCTCAATTTTTGTCATTTTTACCTATCCTAAATACATTCATTTACCACCATATTCCATCTTATTTCACTTACATATGCTTCATTTTTTTCTTATTTTGTATATTCATGTAACTAAATTAAGTATTTCAATTTTTAGAAAATTTTGTAAAAAATTGGGTTTACAGTAAATTTGGACTACATTAAAAATTCCCATAATAGCTCCATTAAAGTCATATATGTAGGACACTTGGATGAGATCTTAGCACATATTTGGAAAGATTGGGAAACAAAAATGAAGGAAAACCTATTGGTTTGGTCAAACTCAGCAAACACATGCGCAATCAACACTAGCCAAACTTGATCTGTCATTCAGGAATCCCTAGTAAAAAGGGGAAGATTTCTTATTTTCTAGTATTTCCCTAATTTTGTGAACCATAATTGATGAGTTCAACCTGTATGGATGGATTAGGATAGATAAGGCTGTTAGAGCCATTATAGAATATTTTGTTTATGATTTTCCTATTTAAACACAGTCATGAACCATTCAAAGTGTGTAATTTTGTATTGAGACTATTGGATACTTTTGAGATAATTTGAAGAATCGTTCTATTGTTATATTGATTTCATGCTATGAGCTTTTTCTCATGTTAGTTGTAGCTGAAAATTTCGTCAGTGTACAAAGCAAGGTTGGAGGGCCCTATACCAGCTAAGTACACTTTGGTTAAATTTGTACAAATTAGCAGAGTTTGATGCAGTATCTTGTTTTAGTTTTATGATTTAGTTGCTTAGATAATTTCTAGATGATTTTAGTTTAAGATCTAATTTGTATATGAAAGGAAAACCAAGGATTTAATTTAAATTCTCTTTCTATTAAATTATTAATCACAACTAAAAATCATCCTTTTACATTTCTTGAATTGTTTCTTAAATTCCAATTTATGATTTGATGCAATGGTAATGTTGTTGGAGTAGAACTGTGAGGAAGGAAAACTAGGACCTCCTAAGTTTGGAGCCTCTTCTATTGCTATCTACACATCACAAAATGTTTATCTTTAGTTTCTCTTCTTGGGGATAGTATTGTGAGGAAGGACAACCAGGACCTCCTAAGTTAGGAGCCTCTTGCTTTTCTTACTACGTCTTGAATTAGAGACATTTTAGTTTCTTTAAATTTCGAACTTATTTGTAATATTCAATTCCTTTAACCTTTGAACCTTGCCTTCTAAAATTGATTTTACCTGAAATCCATATATTTTGGACATGCTTCCAAGTCTACAAACCCGAATTGACAAGTAAAACACCTGCGTTAGTTTACTTAGTAAATTGACCCAGAAATGACATTAACTATATACTAAGAATTTTGGTATTCTTTTGGTGAATTAATGAATCAAAATGAAATTGGGAATGGTAAATGCTACCACCTATAAATTGGCATCGATATAGTAGTGGGTGTGCACTGAACTATGAAGTCTCTTCATAATAGAGATTATTGACATCCTATAGGCTAGCTATCATTATTATAGAAAATTCACATTTAATTTGGTTCATATATCGATGATATTAAAGCAAAAACAAAGTTTGAAGTACACGGATTAGATGGTTATTCAAGTTTAAAGATTTGTTTTTTATAAATATTCCACTACTTCAATGTAAACATCAAATTTGTTTTTTTTTTAATTGCTATTTTTTGAGAGTGTTCTTTTCAAACAAATTTCACATGGCAAATAGTAACAGAAAATGCAAAAGAAAAAGAAAAAAAAAATTTACAACTAGTGTTATATTTTCAAGGTTTGTTTCGGTCTGTTTGTCTACCAAGACCACAAATTTTCGCTCAATAACAAATTTTCTTGCCAGAAACTGGAATTGTTATCCAATGTTTATATGTCAGGTGTTAAATTGTTTTTCCTTTCCCTTTATATTTTTTTGTTGGAAAAAATGGATTACTACCATAAAAAATTCACTATAAACTCTGAAAATCCTGAAGCTACAATCGTAATTCCTTTTTTTCCATAAATTTTTCCATGTGTTTAAAATCAAGCCGAAATTTCTATTATTTTCTAGGTGATATTATTACTTATTTAGACTACACAAATTATCTCCACTACTTCACATAAGCATTAGGCTTTGGTATTTTAAATTTTTAGTCATGGAGAGTGTCCTATAAAACTGATTTCACACTTAGAATTCTAACATGTGGTAATTTTTAGTGTATCAATAAATCTATACTTAAAGGGCATTGAAAACAGTACTGCTTGACAAAATATTTAAAAAATACAAAGCGGAAATGACTATTAGAGGAAGGAAAGAATATATTTGCATTGATACAACTAACCCACTTTTTCTTATCGCTAAAATACTTTAGTGGTTGGTTGCGAATCAATGATATGTGAATCTATCCACAGAAGAGAATAGTAGTGATAAGATTTGGTATAGCAGATTAGCGAATGTTGCATGCATCCCTAAAGTGTTTTATTTGAGAGAAATTGTTTATTTGTGCGCATAGAATTTTGATTCAAAGACGAGAACAATTATGCTAGCAACCAAGAAGACTCTTATTCCTTTCAATCCAGAGGAACTTAGATGCATATTCAAGCTACTGAACCTAGATATATGCTTAAAATTTTCAAAAGAAAATAGTTTTTTAGAGTCACAAGTAGGTGACATATGAACATCATTCAAGAGTTCATTTTATTTCCAAATTCTGAGGTTCCTTCTGATCTTTCCGTTCTAGATATTACTTTGTTTAGAAAACCATTTAGATAATTTTCTTGGCTTTGTGTCGATCTAATAGGGCCAAGAAAATATGGCCAATGTCCTAAGATCCATTCTTTATCTTCTCTATTATTCATATAAAAAATTGTGTATTCAATTAGACCAATTTTGTTTCAAATGAGTTAGCTTTTTAATTAGTGAATTTGTTCAAAAGAAATTGCTTATTCATGATAATGTATCTAATAACAACCCTCATCTCGAGTCATGTATTTCATGACTTGTTGCGTAACCCTAACTTCAATTTTAACGAAGAATCAATGTAGTTTTTGTATCACATATTGTGGAAGCAGGAAGCTACTTCATTTTTTTTTTGTAATCCAAGATAATTTTGTAAAGAAAATCATTTGCATGATAAATGGAAAAGAGCCCCATCAAATATCTAGCAAAGCACAAGTTTTCTTGGGGGGAAGGGATACATGAAGAAAGAGAAAATAATACAATTATTCGAATTTATGAATTTTAAGGTAAACCACTATTGCTTCCAAGACTTGTTATAGACATGTATTTTGTTGTCGAAGTCTGCAAACACTATTACGAATGGCTTGTTATATTTCAAAAAAAAAGAAAAAAATAGTTGTTTATTTGCCATGTGTTATTGGACAAGTGACTGTGAAGAATGCAAGCCACCTTGCAAAGCTTGTGAAGTTTGCATTGTTTTAATGTAAAAGAAGATGAAGCCCAATGAGGCTTTGATCCAAAAGGCCTATTTATTGTATATATAAGTGTTGTTAAAAATAAGAGCTTATTCATAAGAGTTGTATAGGAAAGAGAAGAGAGTCAGAGTGCTCCAAGAAATAGTCAAGAATCGACAATGAGTACTAGATAAATTTCTAAAGAAGCAAGCATCAACACTGAAACAAAGTACAAACAAAGAGGCGCAAACCCTCTGCAACAATCTTTAGCTTGTAGGAACTAGCCCGCCTTCATATTTAAGACAAAGAAAGTGAAAACATATTGAAATTCCAAAGCTGGTTCATGGTTAGCTATCACCTGATAGGGATGATGAAGATCCTCATCTAACATTTATTCTAGAAAAATGTGCATTGCTAAATTGGCCAAATCCAAAAGTCCTCTAAAAATAGAAATCATTGAACAAGCTATGAACATGGAGATTGAAAGTGTTATGCTACCTAATTGGGTCAACTTGTGTTTAAATGAAAATAATAAAAAATATAAGGGAGAAAATTTGAAAAGAAGATTCTACTTTTGATGATCCCCGTGTCACTTTCCAAGATGCAAACTATAGCAAGGACGGTAAAATATTGAAAATTGAAAAAGTAAAGGTGCATAGTAAAAAAATCTATTGATAAAGTAGAAATGAATGTTGATGTGTCTAGAATTGCAATCAAAATACTCATGAGATTCCATCAAGATATTGGTAATGCACTTGCAGTGCCTATTGAGCAATAGGAAGCAGAGAACCTAATACTCAAAGAAAGAATAGAAGAGTTGGAAAATGCTCTAAATCCAGGGCCTTTTTTAATGACTCCACCTGCAATACAGACTCTACCATTTGTAATTTCCACCACTAGCACATCCCACGGATCTAATAAAGCTCCAAAAATTCTTAATGTAGTCAAAAATCATATTATCACTAATATATGTCAAAGACTAGAAATCATTGAACATGCATGGCAAGCAACTTTTGATGTGCTATGTTTAACATAGGAAATCAACTCATTTTCTAATTTGGTTAAAAGTAATGTTAATGAAGACAAGCATTTCATTAACAATGACTTACTTACTTTTAGTCGAAGGCTTTAATTGTTGTCTGATATGGACAAAAAAAAATTGAGAACTGCCAAATGTTAATGGAATGAAGTAAATCAAAGTTGGATGGTCTAAAAGAATCAGCACACTAGAAAACATTATTTCTAATTGTGAAAGCATAAAGAATAGAAGAGTAATGTGTTTCTAGAGGTGGTGCAAAATTTTCAGAACATAAACAATTCACGCATCATATACAATTTTGAGTTAATCACAAAATATACATTGATAGTTGAATTGAAAGAGCTAAAAGAGTCAATGGAAATAAATTTTGATGATATAATTGATTTTACTACATAATAAATTAGGAAATGGCTAATTTCCTTTGCCAGTATTAATGAAGAGAATTTTGTATTAGTTGTTTAATCACTGAAATAGGCTATGGAGATCCAAAAATAAATATTCAATCATCATGTTAATATAGAGATTACAATTGGTTGAATGAAATATTTCATTAAATCTATGTTGAAAAGATTCGTTCAAGACTTCATGGATCTGGAAGATAGTTGATAGTCACACAATTAGCATATATGCTTTCACATACTATAGGTGTCCTTGAACCTTCACAATTTTTATTTTTATTTTTTTCGGTTTACTAATATTTAGTTATTGGGATTTTCAAATTGTCTTAATGTCACCTTGTCTAATTTCTCAATGCAGTCCCTTGTTTTCTTTTGTAGTTTCCTTTTGCATATTACAATTTACGAGAGCCTAATCCTAGTCCCCATTAGGACGAACACATTTATTTTCCCAGAATGTAATAGCAGATAATTAAAGATAAAATTACAGAATGACATGGTGAATGAGCTAATTAGTTGAGATGTTGACCATTTTCATTACTGATATAAGTGACTTCCACTAAAAATCAAAGTTCTTAATGTTTTGCGTAAGATCTTATATGCATTTTAATTTTGTGACACTGCTCAAAAACATTGATGGAACATAAACTTTTAAGGATATGATTTTATTTTTAAATTATATCTAATTTTTTGTTACTTATCATAGTGAGAATGAATAATCGAGAACAATTTTAGATTTCAAATACATGTTATGTGTATTGTACTTGTTTTAATCATAGTTGTGATGATTGAAATTTGAATATCGATATAGTTCTTGCTACTTTGATTGTGTTGCTTAATGTTCGAGACTTATGCTCTGAGCTCCTATATTATGTTATTCATACATGTGCCAAGAATCCATAATAGAATATAGTTAAGAGTTTTTTAGTTTTACTAGTATTATTTGTTATGAAGCTTGAATAATGTTTATTGTTTTAATATCTTAAATTTGTACACAATGAAAAAATACGTGAAAATATTTTATTGTGCTTTCCCCATATCTCTCTATTCTGCATAGTGAAACCTATTTTTATATTTCGAAATGAAATTGATATATTGATTTTGTGAAATTTCTATTTTAGACTATATAATTTCTTGTTATAACATTTTTTGATCTTAAGTAGAATTTAAAGAATTTTGTGCAAAATGAAGTGTTATTTAAAAAAAAAAATTACTTAGTTTTTGTCTCGTTTCTCTTATTTAAATTGATTTAAGAGAATGATATAAACTATTTGTACATTTGTTCACGCATTTTGAAAAATGTAGTAAGTTTTAATCTTCTTAATTTTTGCAAAATGCGGAAGTGATAGAATGTCTTTCATTGTTCGCTTCCCCTTTCGCACAATCAAAATTAGAAGTAAGATTTCCAGAAAATTAGAAATTTATTATTGAATTTGTGGGAAAATAGTGGTCAAGGCCTATTATAATCATACAAAAAACATTTAATAAATCATTCATCAAAGTGGCCAACGCATAGTTAAGCTATCTACACAATGAAGTCTCTTCACACAATCATTTGTTATTAACAAATACAAGTGTGTCGCAATGTTCGACAGTTCTGCATGCATTCTCTCTTTGAACAGTTTTTCCGCACCATTATTATTATATGTTATTAACAATAATCCATATATACATATTGTGAATATTCTTTGTCAGCACAAAATTCTTTGTCCACACCTTTCTCCCACATCATTATTTTGATATAATATTGGTAATATTTTAATACTAAATAATCCATATCTTCATATCCGAAATTATTTTGCCACAATGTTACATACTTTTGTATGAATTCTCCCTCCACATATTTTTCCTACACACATTCCATACTAGTTTTTAAAAAATTATAAGACTCTTGACACTATCCACTAAATACAGTGTGTTATTAAGGTCGTGTCTTTTTATTAATGAAAAAATTAGTGTAAAAGCAAGGATTACCAGTAAATATTAGTGTTTATAACATATTATATTACATAATCATTCTAATGATAACAAATACCATACAAAGTGTTGAAAGCATCTAGTACTAGAGCATGTGAGAAAGGAAAACTATGTGCACAACCATTTAGGAAAAAATTGTGTCGAGATGGAAAAGTCTGCGAAGATATGGAAACTTGGAGTGATAGATATTTATTACACTGCAGACAAATTCACACTTAGCATTGAAGAATTAATTAATGCTTAGTAGTTCTTTTAATATCTATTAGAAAATTCATACGCAATAACGTTATCACTCAAATTCTTAATAACATTTACTCTAATGTCAATAAAATAGTATCTATCGAAATTATAAAATAATATTTTCAAAAGTTATTCACCGAATTCAAGTATATGCACAGGTTTCCACAACCAATGTACCTCAAGAAAATTCAAAAAATGTGTGAATATCCTTCATACACTTCTATTTGCATATTTCTTTTGCACAATGAAAGCTTACTTTGCATATTCATAGTCTGCACATGTATAGTGATTATTGGTCATAAACATATCAAGAAGAATGTATTTATCGATATTATAAAAGAGTTTTTTTGTCATTTATTTTGTGGATCGACATGTAATTAGATATTATGAAATAATATTTTTGTCATTTATTCAGTGAACCGATACATAGTCAAGACATTGAAAAAAGCTAATTAAGATTTAATTCTATGATAAGATATAAACTTTCAAATATTAATGGAAGGTACAATTAAGCTCATAAGCATTTGTAGCAGAGTAATTGTACAATCATTCTATGTTTAGAACTTAAGTGAATTCAAGTCGAGAGTAGGAAGAAATTGCAATGGATACCTCTAATCAAAATCACATAGCTAGATAATATAACCATGCCTAGAAAAAATGACAATGAATATAAGAAAGCATCTACTATTAATTTTCCAAATTGCATGAATTATGGACTTTATTCTTATTGCATGTATTCTAGTTATTGTTTATTATTTTTCTATTATCGATAGAATGCAAATTGTGCAATTCATTAATGTGAAGCATAATGATTTCATTATTAGCCTTAATCAACTTTTTAATATTCAGTAATCTACACTCCAAAAAGTTGGTAGGTGCAGATGGGTAATGTATACGAAAGTGTAAAAAAATGAACGAATATTTTTCCACACATCTTTTTACTCTGTCATAACATAACTTAATTGTGGAATAATGTTTATGCATGCATTTGTTTAGTAAACGATGAAAAATGTATTTTATAATATTGACCAATTTGTTCAAAAGCAATAATCATTATAAAATGTCTACTTTTCAAATAAATGCTTAAGTTAACTGGAAAGGGATATAAAAAAGTCTTCAATTTAACTTAGGGAAATATTTTGAAATTAGAGAAATATTTTTTGGTTTATGAAAAGATTAGAAAAATAATATTTTAAACCAAAGCAAAGCAACAACTAGATCGGTGGCAATTTACTTTGACATAGGGTATAGTTAATGAATTAAATAGAGTGATATAGACCAATGTCATGCATGGAGATTAATTTTGTTATTTTTCAATTCAATGATGATCTAAGGTGAAGCGCCACAACCTTGTATGTCATAAGCCAAAATTTCTTCTTTTAATTTCTAAAAACTCCAAGAAGGATTGATAGAGTTTACAACTAGACTATAGATAGCTATTCTAAACTCATTTTCTTCATACGTTCTCCAAAACACACCTACAAAAATAATATATTTGCATAACATAAAAAAAAATACTAACAACTCACTACATCACTACATATCCTCCATAGTAAAAGTGACCTGAGATTCATTAACTTCTGTCTCAAGTTGAAAAGGAGGGGAGTCCTGACCAACATCAAAGTCAAAGCTACTCTCCTGATGTTGCGCTGAAATCCCATGTTGCACCATGATATCCCCATATTCTCCATTATGGTCCTTGTCAACATTGACAACCTATGCCTAAGACAAATTATCCATGCAAAAAATCAACATTTTGTTTTCCAATTGTAGTCGCTCCAACTTGACCTCGAATATTGCCATTTTCTATTTTAAAAGCTTGAAATGGGCCCATGATTAAGGCATAATCATATTTGCATGCTTGGATACTAAATAATTGACAATTTTCATAACACCAACCATTTTAACTAAATAAATGTTGAGTTGTTCTTCTCCAATTCCAGAATCACTCCATAGACTTTAACTTGTGCCAGACCTGTTGATAAACTTGGAGAATTATGGCTATAATCCTTGAGCCTATGATTCCAAGGTTTCTCCAACAATCTATATATACCATTGATTAAACTTTCCTTCGATTGAAGCCTCTATCTTCACCATTAATGGTACCTTAATCCACAAGTACCAAACAATCAATAAAATTAGAGACCATAATGGAAAGATTGTAGTCTGAAGAAAATCCTAATAAGAAAAAAGTTATGACACATGCAAATTGCATCTTGAATGTAGGAACAAAGGTGCCCTACATTCAAATGAGTTTATTAACCACCACTTTGTCTCTCCATTTGTCCTTTATCCAACATAGCATGTCTCTTATCCACATTTTCATATTACATGTTTACAAATTTTCTTAATATATAAATTGATTAAGGTAGGGTTGTTTCAGTTTGTGTTTTTTACAAAAAAATCTTTTGATTCCTCTTTTGTACTCCGCACATTGAAAAAGTTCATTATTCAAAGGATGTTCGAAGGATGTGGTATGTGTGGGAGAATGGGCGTGCAGAGGGAATCCTATATCACCATAATTAATTTAACTATGAATAAATCTTGAATTAATATTATTATGTTTGATTTTGTGGAGATTCCTAGTGTGAAGCTTTCCTTGTGCAAATCTTTTATTTTGTGGAGGATGGGAATGTCAATTAAATTTACCCTTAATTGAATATATTCCTCTCTTTTTAGTTGGTTGTGCTTGCACAACCTTATTACTAAACTTTATTTTGTAGGGATGAAATTAATTTTCAACTATTATTGATTTAAAACTTTTACATATTTAGTAGTGTTAGAGAGAAGTCACACATAGAGCTATGAACCTATGTAGAATGAAGGATGTGTAGAGGACGAGGTATGTGCAGGAAAACGAGGGTGCAGAGGGAAATTTATTACATGGTTGCGTAATTAATTTAATTGTGAACATAAACTTTAATTCGTAATGTAATAATATTTCACATTTTCATGTTACATATATACAAATTTTCTTAATATACATATTGATTAAGGTAGGATTGTTTCGTTTTACCTTTTGTACAATAAAGGTTTTGATTGTGCATTCATACTCCACACAATGAAAATGTTCATTGTCCTTTGAAACTATGTACAATTAAAATAAAGGGCTCTTGATGGAACATAATTCCCTTGGTGGAGGGTGTTTTTTCAGAGAGATTTGATTCTGCAAAGAGCTTTAATTGTGGAGAGTTTTCTCTACAATGTATACAACCTTTAGTCAATTAATTAGAAGTATTCATAATAAAGAGATATGGATTATTTTATAATTAAAAATAGTATCAATAATATATAATAATAATGAATGTGGAAGAGCTATGCATAGAGAACATGCATATGGAAGTGCAGAACATCGTGACACCCTTGTGTTTGTTATTAACAAATGTTTATGCACAGAGATTTCATTGTGCGAAGTTTCCTCTGCACTTCACAATAACCTTTAGTAAATTAATTTTAGTTTCGGAATATGGAGATATGGATTATTTACTATTAAAAATATTATAAAATAATATTATACGAAGTTTGTACATGCAGAAGTATGTAATATTGGGATAGAACAGTTCACAATACAAAGATATAAATTATTTAGTATTAGGATAATTGCAGGGACAAAGAATGCATGAGAAACTAGAGAACATCACCCCACACTTATATTTTTAATTAACAAATTTCATCTAATGTTAGAAAATTCATTGTGAAAAATTTTTTGTGTGGATAGCTTTCATTGTGTGGAGAACTTTCACTATGTGGAGAGATTTGCGTGGAGATCTTTCATAATGTAGAAATTTTTGTGCAAAGCAATTACACTGTGCGGAGTTTTATCCACACTCTGCACAAACTTTAACCAATTAATTAGCAGTATTTGAAATACAAAGATAAGAATTATTTAGTATTAAAATATTACTAAAACATATATAATAATAATGATGCAGAAGAACTGTGCAGAGAGAAAATGCATACAGAAGTGTGAAACATTGCGACACACTTGTATTTGTTATTAACAAATTCTTGTCTAGAGAGATTTCATTATGTAGAGAGATAACATTGTGTGGACTTATATCCACACTCCATAAAACCTTTAGTCAATTAATTAGTATTATTCAGAATACAAAGATATGGATTATTTAGTATTCAAGTATTACCAATAATATATAATAATAATGATGTGGAAGAATTGTGCCAAGAAAGGAGGAATACAAAAGTGTAGAACATTGCAGCACACTTGTATTTGTTACTAACAAATGCTTCTACAGAGAACTTTGTGTGGATAACTTTCACTATGTGGAGAGCTATGTTCGGAGCTTACAATCAGAACTTTCGTTGTGCATAGGAAGCTATGTCATAATACATTAAACTATGAGTTTTATTGTAGAAACATGTTTCATTGTGTAGGGGAAGCTTATCTTTGTTTAAATTTGACTAAGTTCATTATGCAGAGGAAGCTTTCTCTGCATAATGAAAATTTTCATTAAAAAACCATAAGCCTAAAAATCATAAATATAAATTAATTTAATTTAACTTATGGCCAAATCAAAGCTATTTAATAATTAATTTTTATCAATTGCTAAAAATAATTAATATTATTATGAAAACAAATCTAATCTCATTTATGAATGCATGCACGGAAGCAATTGTAAATTTATATTAAAAGATTATATGTGCAAAATGACGCTAATAGTGTAATATAGTTTTACCCAATAAATTGTGTGAAATTTTTTATATCTCAATGCATTTGATACACAAAGTTAAAATTGAGGACCCAATTAATATTAAAAGCATGTGTTAGAATATATTTTAGATTCTAAATGAAAAGTGCAAATTGAAAGTCTGATTACCAAAAGTTATAATTGTCTAATATTGTTTCTAACTATATTTTTTATACTTCTCTTAATTTTTCCATATTTCATATTAAATTAAAATTTCAAGGCTACTTTTGCATACTTATTCCCAATTTTTCTTGTAATTCCTTTATGGCATAGTTTTCCCACAACATTTATCTTTTGTTTCTATATCATAAAACTAGCCTAATTAAACAAAATAGCAATGTAACATTAGTAACTCTAATTTTTTCATGTTATACAATTATTAATGCTCCACATTATCTTTAAGCGTTCCACACAATGTAATCTCTTTAGCAATAACCATCAACTTCTTAGTCACTTTTAATGTATACTTTCAACTAATGTTCTTACAACTTTCCCAATAAACAACCAAATCCTAATTATGGTGATCTTTTCATTTTCCAAAGCATCCCCTGTTCAAAGCTTTCACTGTGAAGAGTTTTCATTGTGTGATGTTTTTACTATGCAGAGCTTTCATTATGCAAGACTTTCCTTGTGCAGAACTTTCATTGTCCTTTTCTTTCTTTGTGCTAATGATTTGTTCTTATAGAAAGAAATTCCTATGATCTTAATAATTATCAAAAAATCCTCAAGCACTTTCTCATATGACACTGACAAAACAAAAGCTATGATAATCAAATCCCATAAGATCATTTATAATTTTTTTTGTATATCACAATAATAGTTTGGAATAAGTGTATTTTTAGCCTATACAATGAAATATTGACTATGGAAAAATCAAATTTAGCTTCAACTTTATGAGAAAATCAAATTTATTTAATGATAATTTTTTATTATTATCACTTGCTTCGTGAACGAAATATGTTCACTGTTCATTATTTTGTGTAGTTTTATTATTATTATTAGTCCCTTCCTTGTTATTTATTATTATTTTTAATCATTTCCTCACTACCATTATCTATATTGCTAGGGACTATAACACTCACCTCGTGGTCAAAGCTCGATGGCCATTGATTATTTTTTACTACAATTTTTTCTATATGCACATCAAATTATATTGATTATTGATTATTTATATCCACATGTTAACAATAGTTTCAGAAAAATGCTAATTATCATTATTCTATTGTATATTCAAAAATAATTTTGTAATTTCTAGAAATATTATTTCCAATTTTACATTTACCAAACGAGGATTCTCTTTAACTAGTATCTAGTACATATGTTGAATATTTACAAGGTAGCATGACAATTATGACCGCTTATTTTAGTTATGTTTTATGTAAGAGTGATGCAAGAGCATAGACTCGGGAAAATACTTTGTATTTTTATTTAAATATAGGGGTTTCATGTTTTTGAGAAATTATTAATTTTATGTAAATATTTATGAGATTTTGAGTGATTAATTATATTTTTAGTTAATTATATGAGAGGATTTGTAATGTTTCCAAATAATTGGAAAACATGAGACAAATTAGCCTTTAGATAATTAAGAATTAATGATGGAGCCTAAATTAGAATTAGTTTCAAGGTTTTAGGGATAAAATGTAGGTTATAGGGGTGTTGAGATATTTGGGGATTTTGTTGAGTGATTAAAGGGATATGAACCAGAATTGGTTCAATTCAAATTGTATAAATTTATGAGCCTCAAAGGAAAATTAGAGTAGGTAGAATAGAATAGAGAGGAGAGGTGAGGCTTGCACAACCAAAGTTAATAAGCCTCCGACAATTGGAAAGTCGTTAATGTTGAATATCTGGAAAAGAAAAAGTTTGTAAGTATTTTCATTATTAATGCAAAAAGAGTTTTCAGAGAAAAAAATCTACAACTGTGGTTTGTGTACAATTGAGGGACAAATCTGGCAATTCAATTTGGTTGATCTATGTAATTAATGGAATAGATGTGGGTTGTGTTAATTGCATGCAGCTTAATGCGTTGACAATTGCCTGAAGTGGTTCTAACTGTGGTTTTTATTTAAAATTGTTAAAATATCTATGTTATGACAAATTGTCTGTGTTGAATTTTGTGAGTGAAATCTCTTCCCATAGAGAACAACTTAGAATAGACTGTGCAGATTATTAGGCACAACACCGAATTATGGAAATTGCCGATTCCTAAAATCTCACATCAAAGTTTTGGATACTGTCAATTGTCAGTTGTAATATCAATAAGGTGATCCCAACTGCAATTGAGAACACAACAGATCTGTGGTAATAGATGAGATTGGATATTCACCAGTTTTGCAATTAGCAACTCCAGCAGTTCTGCATTGGAGCATAGAAAACGCCAAATTATTATGGCATATTGAGTTAAATGGTTGATTCAATATTGGACAACCAGATCTGGTGACTATCCATAGTGTTATGTTTGAAGATAGCCATTTGGGAAAATTGATGATTGACACCATATTAGCGCAAATTGAAGGGAGCGTACATCGGGTTCGGTAATCTATTAGATCAAATCGGAGGCGTTTCATATCACTTGGCATCGGAAAATCGTTATCGCATCATGAGAGTAGAGAAGTGCTATTGAAAATCGAGTGGAGGAATTCCATTTTGTTGGTATTTAGCTTCTGGATAAAATCAAATTTTATATGAGTTATCATAGCGAAATACTGGGTGCAGAGGCATTTGCATAAGTCAACAATGAAGCGAGTTAAATCAAGACCAGAATGCATGGACGAATGATTGATCTGAGGAATCAGAACTCAAGGGCGACATGTATGTGAAGCTGGACACAATGAATTGATTGATTATGGAAGCGCGCAGGTAGAAGAGTTAGATCTTCATTGAATGTATATATTCAAAGCAGAGGTCGAGCACAACACTGACATGGAGCAAAGTTGAGTTCGATAATGGAGAAGGTAAGTTAATTTCCAATTTTAATATCTGGGTTATTGATAATTTCCAAAATTGAATGGGTATTGGCATTCAGTCTGGTCAACATAGGGGCGCTGATGGTAATTAAATCAAAGTCGATTCTGAATAGAAGGAAATTGCATATTGAATAAACCATGAAGGTTGGTAGATGTAGAATACATAAATCCATATGCGCTGGTGTCGATTGGTAACTATCGATTAGTGGAACTGGTTTAAGCGTTTGATTGACCAGATCTGTGGAGTGGAAATATATATTAACTTTGCTAGAAAAGGCATGCAAATGTTGTTTTAAATGAAGAGCACAGGTATTATCACAACAACTGATCATAGGTATCTTAATCTGCATCAACCTTTGTTTATGAAGCAATTAATTTGAAGGCTGATTGATAAAATGAAATTTGGTTAAGACGTATTTGATTGAGGTAATTGATTCTATTTGAATCGATTCGGAAGTTTATTAAACATAGATCCAATGCGTTCAGAATAGCTTCCACAAGTGATAATGAAGTTGAATGTCTGAAACAAACAGAGATTAACAAAAGACTCCATGTTGTTATTACGAGTTTTCCCAGATTGGGAATAAAATTGGAACATAAATGTCAAATGAATTTTGTGTGCACATTAAGTTTAAGGATTCTGGGTTTGCAGGGATTACCCTTCGTCATTTTGGTATCAGAGCTGGAATAGCTCTGTGTGAAGGTTTAAGTTTTAAATTGAATTGATTTAATTGCATGCGATGAAGGAATATTTGATTTTGAAGCTAATGAAAATTGCAACATAGAGATGTAGTGCAGTTGAAGAAGGGAAGCAAGATCAACAAGATATTGAAGGTGAGTTGTCAGATGATATTTGACTCTAGTTTGAAAGTTGTTTGAAGAGCTTAGGTTGCAAGCAGGTTGAAGAAAGTCTCAGTGGGAAGAAGCAGATCACAGTTGAAGTGCAGTGATGAAAGAGTCCGACATAGATTCTAAGAGAGAGTGGCAGAACCTGGAAGATTCAACAGAGGTTGAATGAAAAGGAAAAGTGTGTTCTTGAAAGTTGTAGATGAGAGAAGCCTGAAGGAGCGGTGAAGAAATTCTCAAAGGGTTCCAGCAGAGGACCGGTGATTACCAAAAGAACATATCCGGAGGGAAGGATTGGTGAGGTAAGTGGC
Source organism: Pinus taeda (assembly GCA_000404065.3). Taxonomy (NCBI): domain Eukaryota; kingdom Viridiplantae; phylum Streptophyta; class Pinopsida; order Pinales; family Pinaceae; genus Pinus; species Pinus taeda. The sequence continues at coordinate 271,014 of APFE031204672.1, forward strand.
AGCAGGAGAGTTTGCTGTTGTAGAGGCTTGATGCAACTCATGGGTGAGAAAATCATGGTGAGGAAGATGACTATTGAAATTCATAAAGGAGAGAGTAGAGGTTCAGAAAGAGGCCACAACAGAAAGAGGGAGAAGGAAGATGCCAAGGCAAATGGCATATTGAAGCAGTTGACTGATGAAGAGTATGAGAAAGAGAAAGTTGAGATAGCAGTGCATCTTGAGTTATTGATGGAGTTGTTACAGGAGAATATGAAAGACCAGAGACATGGTTGGCTCATGAGGAAGAGAGTGAAATGGAAAAGGCTACAATGAAAAAGAGATCAACAGATAAACATGCAGTTAACAAAGGAGATGAAGAAGCTCAAGCAGTTAATGGATGTACAGTTGGGGTGTATGCAACTCAGAGCAGCTGAGTTGAAAGTGGAGTTTTCCATTGGTGAAATAGAGGAGAAGATCATTGATGATTTCTTGAGTTATTGGGTAAATCCATATCAGTTGGATAATGTAAAACCGTGTATTTTTGTAGCGGACAATTTTGATGTGATTACAGGTTTTACTGATGAGGATGCGCAATCTTGTAAAGTTGTTACAACACAGGAGAAGGTTCTTGTGAATGAAGAAGAGGATCAACTGGAAGAGCTGGTATATAAACCAACAGTTGAGACTGTTGAACTTTTTATTTTTCAAGCTGAAAGTTTGTGTATGAATGCAGGGATTGTAAGTGATGATGATATGCTTCAGCAATACCACAGAGAAATTGCATTGTTAGAATATTTTTTGAAGAATTCAGATTATGACAAAGAGATTGCAGCAAAAGAAAGAGTTCAGTACAGTGAACAAGAGGAGAAAGACATCATGGAGACAGATGGTGTGAAGGAAGGACTAATTGACAGTGTTGAGAATTCTTTAGAGGATTCTTTGGGCAGAGAGAATCAGCATGTTGATGTGCTGATTGAGATGGAAAATTTAGAACAGCATACTGAGGTGTTGGTAGAGGGAACTAAGGCACTGATGCCTTATGATTTTTGTTTTAACAAGTGTTTTGTGAATGCAGGTATTATTGCAGGTGTTGAAGGACATTTGAATCAGTTGAGCAGTCAAATGAAGGAGAAAGACAATAATTCTATGGAAATTTCAAAACCATGGGATGAGGACGTTATGTTGCTGGAAATGATGCTGAATAATCAGAATTCAATGCAGGAGGAATCTCAATTTCAGAAGTGTGAATTGCAGATAGAGAGAGATGAAGACAGCAGAAATAAGTACACAATGTACCAGTCTAGTAAATTGTTGATAGGAGGAGGCAGAGGAGAAGTTTTTTGTTGTAGAAAACAAGAGGGCATGGATGATTGGGTGGCAGTAAGAAATGAGAAGGTAAGAACGGAAACAAGCATAGGAGTAAGAACTGAGCAAGCCATCTTAGCTCAGCAGGCAGCAATAAATCAACAGTCTGAAGATTTATTGGACAAAGAAATTAAATTAATCAAAAGAATGATGTTGAAAGTGTCTCAGAGGAAGACATAAGCAAGAAAGAGAAGAAGAAACAGCAGCAAAATGAAGACGAAGACAGGTTGTGAAAGTGCAGCAAGACAGCATACGATATGGAGACTTGGAGAAAAGAAGAAAACAACAGATATAGATGATGAGTTACAAAACAAAATGTGGGATCCAGGTGGACAAAGATTTAAACGCATGATCTGGAGATCACGATCATTTTCTACCTTGGGAGTCTTATGCAGGAGCATAGACTCGGGAAAATACTTTGTATTTTTATTTAAATCTAGGGGTTTCATGTTTTTGAGAAATTATTAATTTTATGTAAATATTTATGATATTTTGGGTGATTAATTATATTTTTAATTAATTATATGAGAGGATTTGTAATGTTTCCAAATAATTGGAAAACATGAGAGAAATTAGCCTTGAGATAATTAAGAATTAATGATGGAGCCTAAATTAGAATTAGTTTCAAGGTTTTAGGGATAAAAATCTAGGTTATAGGGGTGTTGAGATATTTGGGGATTTTGTTGAGTGATTAAAGGGATATGAACCAAAATTGGTTCAATTCAAATTGTATAAATTTATGAGCCTCAAAGGCAAATTAGAGTAGGTAGAATAGAATAGAGAGGAGAGGTGAGGCTTGGACAGCCAATTTTAATAAGACTCCGGCAATTGGAAGGTCGTTAATGTTGAATATCTTGCAAAGACAAAGTTTGTAAGTATTTTCATTATTAATGTGAAAAGTGTTTTCAAAGAAAAAAAAATCTACAACTGTGGTTTGTGTACAATCGAGGAACAGATCTGGCAATTCGATCTAGTTGATCTGTGGTTTTTAGTTAAAATTGTTAAAATATATGTCTTATGACAAATTGTACGTGTTAAATTTTGTGAGTGAAATCTCTTCCCACAGAGAATAGCTTAGAATAGACTGCGTGGATTATTAGGGACAGCACCGAATTATGGAAATTTCCGATTCCTAAAATCTCACATCAAAGTTCTGGATACTGTCAATTATCAGTTGTAATATCAATAAGGTGATCCCAACTGCAGTTGAGAACACAATAGATCTGTGGTAATAGATGAGATTGGATATTCACTAGTTTTGCGATTAGCAACTCCGGTAGTTTCACATTGGAGCATAGAAAACGCCAAATTATTGTGGCATATTGAGTTAAATGGTTGATTCGATATTGGACAACCAGATCTGGTGACTATCCATAGTGTTATGTTTTGAAAATAGCCATTTAGGAAAATCGATGATTGACACCATATCAGCGCAGATTGAAGGGAGCGTACATCGGGTTTGGTAATCTATCAGATCAGATCGGAGGTGTTTCATATCACTTGGCATCGGAAAATCGTTATCACATCATGAGAGTAGAGAAGTGTTATTGAAAATCGAGTGGAGGAATTCCATTTTGTTGGTATTCGGCTTCTGGATAAAATCATAGTTTATATGAGTTGTCATAGCGAAAGACTGGGCGCAGAGGTGTTTGCATAAGTCAACATTGAAGCGAGTTAAATTAAGACCAGAATGCGTGGACGAATGATTGATCTGAGGAATTAGAGCTCAAGGGCGACATTTATGTGAAGCTGGACACAATGAATTGATTGATTATGGAAGTGCGCAGGTAGAAGAGTTAGATATTCATTGAATGTAGATATTCAAAGTAGAGGTCGAGCACAGCACTGACATGGCGCAAAGTCGAGTTCGATAATGGAGAAGGTAAGTTAATTGCCAGTTTTAATATCTGGGTTATTGATAATTTCCAAAATTGAATGGGTATTGGCATTCAGTCTGGTCAACATAGGGGCGCTGATGGTAATTAAATCAAAGTCGATTCTGAATAGAAGGAAATTTCATATTGAATAAACCATGAAGGTTGGTAGATGTAGAATACATAAATCCATATGCGCTGGTGTCGATTGGTAACTGTCGATTAGTGGAACTGGTTTAAGTGTTTGATTAACCAGATCTGTGGAGAGGCAATATATATTAACTTTGCCGGAAAAGGCGTGCAAATGTTGTTTTAAATGAAGAGCGCAGGTATTATCACAACAACTTATCATAGGTATCTTAATCTGCATCAACCTTTGTTTATGAAGCAATTAATTTGAAGTCCGATTGATAAAATGAAATCTGGTTAAGACGTATTTGATTGAGGTAATTGATTCTGTTTGAATCGACTCAGAAGTTTATTAAACACAGGTCCAATGCATTCAGAATAGCTTCCGCAAGTGATAATGAAGTTGAATGTCTGAAACAAACAGAGATTAACAAAAGACTCCATGTTGTTATTATGAGTTTGCCCGGATTGGGAATAAAATTGAACATAAGTGTCAAATGAATTTTGCGTGCACATTAAGTTTAAGGATTCTGGGTTTGCAGGGGTTACCCTGCATCAAAGAGTATTCACCAGGTGTTCATTATGCAATTTTTACAGCATACACATTACAAGTGCATGTTCGATCACTTCTCAGGGGAGCTGGTTACAAGCATATTTCTTGTGGAGGTTGTACAACGTTGTTGTGGTAGGTGCATGGTGTGAGGGATTATCTTTGCAATATCATTTCAAATTAAAGTCCAATACATGTAGCATTTCTTGTCAGGTAAACATTGCATTCTTTATTCTATATGTGAGTACTTAGAATGTTTATACAATATACGTTATAGTCTTGTAGCAATGAGGTACGAAGTTCAAAAAGTGGATAATGTGATAGTGCTAAACACATTTTTACAAAATATGATCTTGTTGTGTAGTTGTTACATCCGAATTACTTTTGTACTATGGAATTAGAACTTCTCATTTTTCTTATTTCCATATATTTGTTCTAATTCATATCATTGAACAAGGAAAATGAACATAAGAATAATAGATACCATTAAAGAGAATGATATCTTTGCTAATAGGTGTGTTTATGTTCTATTTATTTTCATTTTATTAGTTTTACATTATACAATCATTTATTTTCCTCTTTCTTTCTTTTTTTTGGCTATATATTTTATGTACTATAATTAAAAATAAGGCCTTTTCAATTTCCAGGAAACATATAACACTTAGAAATTTGGATTGAGGACACAAATTACAAGGAAAAAATCACTTTGAACATTTCGATAAAATATTTTTATCTATTGAAACTAAAGTTTGTTTATAATTTTTCCTATGTGCATAGAAATCAGATTCTATCTTGTAACTATGAACCTGCTATAAGAATATTATTAATTAGAATATCCTTTTAAGAATTAATTTCAATGTATTATTTGTAAATAGACAAAATATATCTGATTCGAATGATGTGATAGTGAAGATGAATGAGAGAGTAGATATAATAATGAGCACTATCACAGAAACAAATAGCGACAAAATGAAAAACAAAAGCAACAAAAAACAATGAAGAAAGAAAAGAAAGTAGGTAGTTCTGTCCAGGTTTAGTTAACTATACATCAAATTTATTTTTTTCTTTTTTGAATTAATTTCAAGCCAATGGTCATGAGTAGGAAAAAAGATATTGATCGTAATCCATTATTGATCAAATATATTAGTAACAATATAAGAAAGGAACATGTTTCATCGCATTATCTTAGTTACATATCAAACTTTTTTGGACAAAGAAAATAAGAAAAAAGTAATACTCTATGTAGATTTAACATATAAAAAATATGAAATGACAATAACATTTCTTGTGCCGACATAGTTTATCGAATAACATGAGGCAAAACTTATTGCAAATGTTAGTGCTTTTATTAGATATTTTGAAATAATTCCAAAGCATAAATAGGACAATGGTGATTGTGAAAAAATATTAGTCTAAAGATCCTTAGTATTGTATAAAAAAATTGTCCTATTTGTGCAGAGTATCAATTCTTTCCAAACATGACCATTGCAAATCTATGCCATAGTTAAAGTTGAGAAACCAATAGGCTAGCAAGCTAGAGCTGAATTATCTTACTTGATAATTTCTTGTGAATATTCATAGCATCTTATTTCTTTTATTATATTCTCTTCATCATAAAATTACCAAAACATAAAACATGAATGTTATAAGCTTCATTGTCTCATTTGATTAATCAGCCTCCTAATGGGATCATTCACATCATATTCCCTCTTTACATCATCATTGCAAAAATCTCTATGCATGATTCTCTCATTCCCCATTATTAGGACCAACACACCCTAGCCTTTTGATGGACAATTTTCACCTACAGGTTGCTCCACTATGGTCTGTGTTGATTTCCTACAAGTTTCTCTTCTTGCACCAGCATTGGTTCTATAAATTCAGGAAAGAGAGAGAGAATCCTGAAGCCTCCATTTCCAGAAACTTCCAAGATATTTTGTAACCATTTACCTCAGATAAAACTTTCAAATCTTATCTTATCCTACATTGGAGTTTCCATCCATTATCCTTAGATCTCGTCCTCCCATCAAGAGTGGATCTCAATCCTATGATTGGTAAAAGGATAAGAACTCTCAACTTACCTCACTCATATATATAGATATAGATATATATATATATATATATATATATATTATATATATATATATATATATATATATATATATATTACAACCTTCCATATGCAACGGTTGGATTTTGAGAGTGATTCTACCTTAGGTTGTTGTTGTGAGAGTTTTCCTTTCATGCATGTAGGGTGATTGGAGGTACATTTTGTGACAAAGGAAGGAAAGGTCAACAACTTGGAAGAGCTCTTCTATAATTTTGATATTTATTTATGACTGCAAATCACTCCATTTATATCAATATAGAGAGTTCTTTTATTTTCTATATGTGATGTCATTATTTCATATATTTCAATACCATGTCGATCTATTAAATGAAGTAGATAGATGATGCTACATAGATCTCGTAGTTTCTTGGCTTAAGTTGTCTAGTTGTGTAGCTAGAGCTACGATTGGAGCATTTAAGCCAAATAAGGAGTGAAACATATGACAGATTCCAAGTAGTTTTCTTCCCCTCATCTACTTAATTTAAGGAAAACATTGGGTATTTTGTCATTTTTTTTAGTTAGCCACCAACCCTAGGGGAGATATTTTTGTCCGCAGTCATAAATCGCGCATAACAAATTGGTGACCATACCGAGGAACAGTGTATTCCCTTGGAGGTTTCTTTATTCACTGTGTTTGATTTACCTCTATAATTGGCCTTTGTTTCTTTAACCAACCAAGAACAAACCTAGGAAGTGATTGCATTAAGTCGTGTTTGCAATTTTTGTGTTGGAATCCTCTTTCCCAGGACCAACGCACCCTCTAGTCTATTGACGTAGTGTTGCACCCCACCTAGGCCCTCTCTGTGCCTATGTTTCACCCCACCTAGGCCCTCTATGTGACTGCGTTGCAAAGCACTGATGCCTCTTCTGCACCTACGTTGATCCATTTCTATGCACAAAATTTGCCTTGTTTTCTCAGTGTTGATTTGATTAGCCTACTTCCAGCTAACCTTCCATGAGCCTTGAGTGTCTTGTGGTCTCTCTGAAGCCTCCATTTGTTTTGAATTTTTGTTTTATTTCCTTTGGAAAGAATTGGTTTCGATTTTTATTTATTCTTATTATTAGGTCGCTTGCAAACTTCTTTTGTTTGATCATTGATTGCTTGGGTGAATTACTGTTTTAGTTCTCATTCTGAAAAGTGCATTTGAATTAGTGATTAGACTTCACATCTTAGTTTTCCTCATTTTGAAAATTAAGTGTGGTGAAAAGAAAAAATCTTGCATTGGCATTTAGGATTTTGCATCTATATTGATTTAGGAACAATTGCATGAAAAGGGAATTATATCGAGCATCTTGTTTGCTGCATTTTCTATGCTACATATTATTATTTTCTTTGCTTCCTTAGCTAGCTTTTTATTGAAGAGAAAGATTCCATTTTCTAATGCCATATTCTCATTTTAGGGAATTTAGGTGAATTCATTGTGAGCCACAAAATTGAAACTTAGATCAAAGATCAAATTAAAATTTATTCAATCAACCTAAGGAGAATTTGTAACATTAACACAAACACATATAGGTCTAGGCTAGAGACATGTTTCAATGTCATTAAACGTAGGATATATCATTGCTTTCCAACGTTGCATCCTAGAGGTGAAATCCCATTCCACATATGTGAGTGGATAGGATCATACTACACATACCTTCAGATATATTGGTGGCACTCCACGCATGTCAAGTATATGGGAATTCTCTCATTGAATGGTTATGCATTAGAAAACACTACTACAAACTGCACTCCCACGTACTATTGTGTATATTTTGGGAGTCCCCAATAGGTTGTTATCCATCCATAGCTAACCGATTCTTCTGCCTTGTAAAACGTGATACACTAAACAGAACATTTAGGGCTATTGGTTGTCATACGTTAAGTCATTTGTTCACCAAGGTGTTTGTTGCAGTTCACAGTTGCTTGGTAATCCTTTATGCCTAGCTTACCCTCTTTTTTATTTATTTCTTTTTATGTTAATAAAATTTACAATCCAATATGGGAAAACAAGATCCTCCACTTTTCCATTTGCGTAGAATGAAAAATAATCCTTCTCTTCCACCAAAGGCTACTCATGGTCATCATCATAAGCATAAAATAACGCAAACTACCGAATCAGGAAACTCAAGAAGTACTTCTGGTCCTCCTCCTGAATTTGATCAACCAAAATCATCTATCCCCTTGAGTACTGATCCGAAGGTTACATCTACTCTTGTCGTTTAAACTGACACAACCAATATTGAATTACCTTAGACTTTGTTACATGAGGTTATACAATTTGACCTTCTATTGAAGCCCCGAAAATTGGGTCTACAACAAGGGGGATACCCATCCAGTCTAGACCTTGGTTAGCAGCTCCTTTTCCGTTTGGTATAGTGGGTCCAAATGGGGATATGGGACCAGTTTCCTAATTTATGTGGGTGTCTATTGAGAATTGATATTTCCTTTCTAATAATTTCTAAGTAAAATTCTTTTATTCTAAATCTAATTTATTAACATGCAGCCCCAAGATTTAGCTCAATCAGTCAAATCAAGTGCCTCGCCAATGGGAGGTCACAGGGTCGAATCCTGAAATCTCTTGGGGTTAGGTCAGTAAATAGGCTGACGGGTGTTGATGCCCTTCGAGTGGCATCCACTTAGTGTTAAAAAACCCTAGACATAGCGGCTACTCACTGACCCAGGTATCCGTGAACCAGTAAGTGAAAAAGAATTTATCAACATGCAATTATATTCTAATGAATAGAAATATCTAATTCTAAAACTAACCTGGGATTTAATCTTTCAGTTATGTGATCTAAAGTAATTTCAAATGGAAATTGGTAATAAAGATCGTTCAACTACTATGAGAAAATAATTCAATAAAGATAAACCATTTCATATAAGAAGTTAGATGAAACAATTGTGAAAAACATATTGCATAATAAGTTACGCATATATTAAACATAAATAGAATAGCTATCACCGTTCAGAAGTGCCAAATGATAACTCAAGCATTCAAGCATTCATATATAAATAATTGAACTTGAATATCACCTCAACGCATAAGCAAAAATTGTTAACAGATAAAAGTACCATTCATAACAAGTTCTACTCATAAGTTTCAGCAATAATGATCTATCTCTTCTTAGTCCAAAATTCACTAAGAGTACAAAAGTGAAATTTCAGTAGTAGATATTAAACACAGATATCGATAAATCATGTTCCATTCATTCATCAAAACCTCCTCAGAGGGTGAAAAAGTGCATGTTCTTAGGACAAGTTTTTGATAAATTTTAGGACCCTTTGAGAAGGGTTTAAATACTACTAGCTAAATCTAAAAATAGTTTATTACAAAAATGTAGGAAACAACCTAAATGACCGTCCTCATTTCAAGCAAAAATAAAGAAAAACTAAAATTAAAACTGAATCTAAAACAAAAAATGGCAGTTAACTATCTATGTATATGTTCCTTGTAGTCGCAAGCATTTAGCATTTGCTTGAGGAGAGTTGGTTGGCTGACCTCTGACTTTAGCTGTCCTGTGAAAATTGTAGGTTTTAACCCCGTACAGAAATTACCTGCATATGAATTCTAAATCACAGGAAAAATAAAAATGCGAGAGCATAACACATAAAACACATATACACAGAGATTTCCCACTGGATCTCAAGATCGAGACTACCAGCTTGATTTTTCATTATGTTCCTTTCAATGTTACAATACATATTTATACATGCCGAAGCATCCAATACCATGGACCGAAAACCATCGCATCCAAAACTGTGGACTGAAAAACCATAGGTAGGTTCGCCCAACCTAATATAGGGTCCAAAAAAAAAAAAAATTCGGGGCGCTGCCCCTAACCCCCCGGTTCACTACGTAGGTTAGTCATGGAAAGAATATAACACAACCCAACAATTTGATCATTATTGGATATAGCAGTAATGGTTTCCATGACAGAAACATGAATCTGAGGGAGTTTGTGCCATTTAGAAGCTCAGAGAAGCTTAGTGCACCGACAGAAGGATGTGTATCCATGGAAGCCTTAAGCTGTTTGCAGGAATTGGACAGCCATTAAAGGGATTTTAAATGCTATTCTCAACCTTTTGAATCAATTTTGGATTCATTGTGGTTAAGTGTGGAGCTTGTAAAAGAATTTAATTACCTTAATCCCAAAGAGTCTAGTCATGTTGACGAAGCTCAAAGGAGATGTAGCCCAGGAGTTGGGGTGAACTCCTATATTATATTGCTATTGTGTTTTGATATTCTATGGCTGAATTATGTTGCTGATATATATGTTAATTTTCAGCAAAAACAAATAAATTTAAAACACATAACCAAAAGAAAAGACATACACCTCTTTCAAGCTAAAATTCCGCAGCTTTTTAATTAAATCTGAGTGTTTGCTTCTATTATTTCTTTAGGCAGAGTCTGTAGAGGGCCAGGTAGCTTTTGGATCTCATCCTCTCTTAAGAGGTGACATATCCAGTAAATGCCCCTACAGTCTATCTCTGTATTAGAAATAAGAAGTTCTCACATTTTCAGATTTAAACTTGGAGTATTTTTGCACTCATTTACATAAATGAAAATGGATACCTTGCACCCTTTTCCAAGTACATTCCATTTTCAGATCAAGTTGGTATCAGAGCACTTGGTTTGCTTCATTGACATCACAATAGCTTGATTGTATAGCGTAAAAGATGTTTAAAGCAGTGTAGAAGATTGATTGCTTTACTATTTTGAAAACTGCATGTTGTTTGAGTTTGCTGAAGTTTGGGGATAGCTACTATTAGCTAAGTCTTGGAGAAGACAAAAAGGAATAGAAGATATTTTCCTTACCCCAAAGGACCTCAAAACCACTCCAAGATTTTCACTTGAGTTGGTTTTCTATTGGCTGCTTGAACAAGATTTTCATTTGATTTGTGTGTTGTTGGCAGCTTGAATATGTGATGGCTGTAAAGACATTTGGGTAAAAAGGCTTTCTCATTTGTTTTGAAAAGCTTTAAGAACATTGTTGAAGTTAATTTGTTCATTGACATCATAATGACAACTTCTACAAGTGAATTTTCATCCTTCACAAGGTTCTTCGATGAGGATATGAAGCATGAATTCCTTATATTGAAGGATATGGTGCAAATCCCATTTGAGGATAGAAGAGAAAACACGGAGCTTCGTGAGAAATTGTTGGCCATGAAGCAGGAGAAGGAATAAATTCTTAAAAGATTGCATGATATGGAGTTGCAGTTTCATCAAGCCCAAGAGGCTTTGATCAAGAACATGTGTGAGAAAGAGGTAATCCATTCTTATTTGTCTTCAGTTTCCTCTTTAGAAAGATGTGTTGGATCTTTCGAAAAGCATACAAGAGGATTAGGATCCAAGTTAATGATTAAGATGGGCTTTGAAGGCAAAGGATTAGGAAAGCATGCACAAGGCATGATTGAACCCCTTTCTCTTGATGAACGACCCAAGAATCTTGGACTTGGTTATGTGCAATCTAATGGTGAAGACTCAAAATCCATGAAGGCATGTGAGGCTAATTCAAAGTGAACTTCTGTTCCAATTTCCATGAGGAAAATATGTCAAATTTGTTTAAAAAATGATTGCCATTGCTTTAAGCCTTTGTTGTAGCAAGAAGATGGTAGACATGCAGCATATGGCAAGCATGCACTTTTAGGCAGTTTTCAAGACAAGAATAATGATGTTAGTCTGCAATTGAAAACTGGAGCCTCTACTAGTTCATCTCCTCATGGAGGAAAAAAGGATGAACATGCAAAGCAACACAAGAGGTATACATCTTCTCATGATCAATTTGATTTTGTTTCTGCAAGGCATGAAAATTTTACATGCTTTAATGGAAGAAATATTTATTTTACATATTGTGGTCAATTTAACCATCATGTTTCAAGATGTTGGATGAGGAAGAAAGCACACAAGACACAAATGAAACTAAGACTACCTTCAAAGAAGGTGCATAAGATTTGCACTTTTTGCCAAAATAAGGGACATGTTGTCTCTCATTGTTGGACTTTACATCCAACTCGTCGTCCCACACACATGCAGCAAGAGGACAAGAAGATTGGTAAAGGTGGAACCACAGATTCCATTATTGATGTGGAAAGGGAAGTTTCACATGAGGAAATGTTGTAGCAGCAAAAGTCACCATGGAAGTGGCTTGGTGAGAAGTGGATGGACTTCTTGACACAGTAAGACGTACTCCTTTTGTACATATGTAAATTTCGGATGTATGCATGTATTCTATGTTGTAATATCTTGTTTGTTTTGAGCCATCTTAGATCATTGATCAAGGAATCATTGTTCAATTTCATTCTCTAATTTTCTTGCCAGAAAATTTCTGTGTGTGTGCAAGAAAGATAGTTGTGGACAGGAGGACAAGCACATTCAGGAACGGAAATGTAAATTTCTTTCCATTTGTGGTTCAAAGTCATTTTCCATGCAAAGCAAATGTTTGAAGGGCTGAAGAGAAGAGGATGTTCATTCTCTCATTATCTGTACTATAGTTTAGTTCAACATTTCAGTAAGCTTTTGGGGACCAAAAGCCTCTCATTTGGGAGGTGTGATCAGGAGCTCAAGTCCAAGTGTCGAAAATGCTCAAATTTGAAAGTTCTCAGATTGGGTTGGAACCTGAATGACCAAATAGGTCTTGTCTTCCTGATTCTGGCACCATGAACGGTTCAAAAATCCAACATCGTATGGAGAAAAAATTTCATTTTGAAATGTTCCCAATGACTTGTAAAAATTGCATTTTTGGAAAAATTAAATAAAATATATTCCTTGGAATATCCCATGGAATATTCACAGGAATATTTTGTTTTTTGGGCCAATTAAATGATGCCATGTGGCTTGCTCGGAGGCTGCCACGTGGCCCCAAGTTGCAAGTTTGTATGGCAAAATTTTATTGTTTGGGCATGATTCAACCGCGAGACCTCCTACCCAGTAGCCCACAAGACCAACCACCCAAGCTGCATGTTGGTTCTTAACATGTATTGGGGCGCATACATATTTAAATGTTACTCGAGTTTTGGTTGGGTGGAAAAGAGGCCAGCCCTAACCATGTGACCACACATGCGGAACCAGGACCCAAAATCTTGGAGGATAGAACCTAACCTCAACGGTTAAGGCTTGGGATGTGGTCACATTGTGCGGCGGAAGTTTCGGTAATTTTAGTGCCACAGATATATAATTGTTAACTCCACGGTTCTGCTGGTGGTGGGGTAGTTGGTCCATGTGACCACTATCCCCCTAACATTTATTGCCACACTAACTGCATGGATAAACTGGGGTGGAGTCCACCAATTCAGGCGGGATTACCAAAAATGCGGTTTTATCTGGTAGTTAACTAAAGTTGGCCCACAATTAGTGGGATTTTTGCCTAACATTGGGAAAAAGACTATTTTGTTCATATCTTTCACATGGGAGATCCTGAGTGATTTTTTTTTTTGATTTTGGGTCTCTTCAACCTTTTGGACTCAATGGAGTAGGTCTAAAGTCTAACAAAGGCCATCTTCAGAGGTTTAAGCTACGAAGAAGATGAAGGAGCCATTAGGGCCTTGAAGGAGAAGGTTGTGTATTGGATTGTGTTTCTCTATTTAAGGTAAATGAACATGCATTATTAGCTATTTCATACATTTTGAATATGTTTAGATGGTTTGTAGAACTTGTTAAGAACATTAGAAAGCCAAAAATCTTCATTTAAGTTCTAGAGGCCATTTTTGCCGATTTTGCTAATAGCAGTGCAGGGCCTAGCCAGGGGAGGTAGAGGACATTTGTAGTGAACGAGTAGTCATTATTGACTGAAATCATCATTATGAATCCATTTACAGAGGTTTCAGCAAGTATTAAAGACTTTTAGAGGTCGATAACTCAGCAGAGAAGTTTTCCTTCACCCTAGTGCCAAGGGGTGCCAACAATGTCTGTAGGCGAAACCGGAGCAGCCGGAGGCCGTTTCTGATGAAACAAAACTCTATATTGACTATTTCAGTAGTTTTGGAACCAATGGAAGTGGTTTTAAATCATTTTGAGTACTTTTACAGCTTGAGAAGTTGATGTGAAGTTGTGGGCAACCTTAGGCAAACCGTGGAGGAGAGCCATTTTTGGGGATGCTGTGCTTGATGTAAGCAATTAATCAGTTGGTATTTAGTTATGATCATTATTAGATATAGCAGTAGTGGTTTCCATGATAGAAACGAGAATCTGAGGGAGTTTTTGCCATTTAGAAGCTCAGAGAAGCTGAGTGCACCGACAGAAGGATGTGTATCCATGGAAGCCTTAAGATGTTTGCAGGAATGGATAGCCATTAAAGGGATTTAAAATGGTATTCTCAGCCTTTTGAATAATGTTTGGATTCATTGTGGTTAAGTGTGGAGCTTGTAAAAGAATTTAATCACCTTAATCCCAAAGAGTCTAGTCATGTTGACGAAGCTCAAAGGAGATGTAGCCCAAGAGTTGGGGTGAACTCCTATATTATATTGCTATTGTGTTTTGATATTCTATGGCTGAATTATGTTTTCTGATATATATGTTAAGTTTCATCACAAACAAACAAACTTAAGACACATAAACAAAAGAAAAGACATACACCTCTTTCAAGCTAAAATTATGCATAATGTCAAGTTCAAGCAAGGTTTTTTAATTAAATATGAGTGTTTGATTCTATTATTTCTTTAGGCAGAGTATGTAGAGGGCTAGGTAGCTTCTGGATCTCATCCTCTCTTAAGAGGTGACATATCCAGTAAATGCCCCTACAGTCTATATCTGTATTAGAAATAAGAAGCTCTCACATTTTCAGATTTAAACTTGGAGTATTTTTGCACTCCTTTATGTGAGGCCAGGCAGTAACTCCACAAAGAAAAAACTAATTCGTATATTATTCCACAAGGTAGGTCTTCATTATATACATGAGGGAGAGACTGTTCAGTTCATCTCCCGATGACTGTTCATATTTCTAATTTATTTATTTACATAAATTCACCCAATCACAAGGATTAGGCGTCAACGTTCTCCCCCTTAATCTGAAGGGACGTTGGTGAGTCCAAGCATCATTCTGAATCGTTCAAGCTTTTCTCTTCCAAGCGCTTTGGTGAAGATGTCTGCAATTTACTCATTTATGGAACAATGATGGAGATGGATTGTTTTGGCCTCAACATGATGTCGAATCAGATGATATTTAGTATTGATGTGCTTCGTTCGATCATGGAATTTTGGGTTCTTGGCCAACTTTATTGCAGAGGTATTGTCAATCGTGAGTGGAGTTGATTGTACTTGTTTAACCTACAAATATTCAAGAATTTTCTTGAGCCACACAATTTCTTTTGTTGCTTCAGCTGCTGCCACGTATTCTGCTTCTGTTGTGGAATCTGTTGGAACTAATTGTTTGCATGATCTCCAGGAGACAGCTCCTGATCCAAGACTCGTAGCATATCCTAAAGTTGATACCCCAGTTTCTTTGTCTCCATCGAAGTCTGAATCAAAGTATCCAATCAAGATGAAGTCGTCCACCTATGTATACTTGATTCCAAACTCTTGAGTTCCCTTCAAGTACCTTAGAACTCTTTTTGCAGCAAACCAATGTCCCTCACAAGGCTTTTGCATAAACCTGGAGAGGATTCCAACAGCAAACGAAATGTCTAGTTTGGTAGTAGTTAGGTAGTTGAGACTTCCTACAAGCTGTCTATACTTTGTTGCATCCTCAAATTCTTTTCGTTCAATAGATGCGAGCTTTAAGTTTTGTTCCATTGGAGTAGTAAGAGGATTGCACTTTTTCATGCCAAACATGTTCAATAGATCTCCAATGTGTTTCTTTTGAGAAAGAAATATGGACTTCGGATGTTGGGTTACTTCAATGCCAAGATAGTAATGAACATAGCCCAAATCAGTCATTTCAAAAATTTTCCCCAATTCCTTCTTTATGGATGCAACGTAGCTTTCATTGTTCCCTGTCATTGATAGATCATCTACATATACCACAAGATATACAACTATTTTGCCAACTTTCTTGACAAATAAAGTTGCATCATCAAGATCAAAATGATTGAAATTGAG
>APFE031204672.1:287353-302425 GCA_000404065.3 Pinus taeda
TTGATGGACTTTCCAACCGTTCTGAGCTGCTGGGGCAAAGAGTGTCTAGATGGTAGCCCATTTTACTGTGGGGGAAAATGTCTCCTCATAATCGACCCCTTCCTTCTATGCAAAACCTTTTGCCACAAGCCTAGCTTTGTACTTGTCAAGTGAGCCATCCGTTTTATACTCGTTCTTGTAGACCCACTTGTAGCCAATTGGTTTGGTTCCTAATGGAGGATTAACCAGCTTCCAAGTGCCATTCTTTATGAGGGCATCATACTCCCTTTGCATTGCTTCTTTCCATTCATCATGAGAACCAACTTCTTTGAAGGAAGTTGGTTCAAAATCTGTAGACAAGTTCAATTCACAATCATAAGAAACATCCATATCAACAGGTGAATTAGAGTCATCCACATCACCTCCATTTTTCAAGTTTGAATTTCTAGTTCCTGTCTTTCCAACCTCATCAGGATGAACACTTTCAAGTGTCTTTGTTAGCCACTTTGGGGGACCTTTCTCGGATGGTCCAGGCTGCTCCATTGATTGAGTTGGGACTGAATCAAGATTGAGTCTCCCAATTGCATCAATCACATCACTTAATGCATCATCCGTTGTTGGAGTTTCATGCAGGGGAGAGTGTTCTTCAGAAGAAGATTCCACATGTTGATCTAGTATAGTAATCCCCCCTTCAAGATGTGGAATTTGATTATCAAATTCTTGAAATGGTTTTGCTTTTGCAAATCTATCCAAGCGATCAAGTTGCCACTCAATAACATTGTCAATTTTGGATGATTCAAGGAAAATTACATCTCTAGATACAACAAACTTCTTATTTACTTCATCATAGAGGCGGTATGCTTTAGAGGTGTTTGAATACCCCAGAAAGATACACTTAAAACTTCTAGCACCAAGTTTGTTTCTATGCACCTTTGGTAGCAAGGCATAACAGGTGGAACCAAAGACCCTGAGATGCTTTACCGAAGGAGCATGTCCATACCACATTTCATATGGAGTCTTGTTTCTTATAGCATTAGATGGACATCTATTCTTTATATATGCAGCACATAGAACAACATCAGCCCAAAACATTATCTTTACATTTTTGAAAAAGAGCATGGATTGTACCATATTCAAGATTCTTCTATTCATTCTTTCAGCTACACCATTCTGTTGGGGATTATAAGGCACAATTGTTTGATGTTTAATCCCATGTTGGCGAAGATAGTGTTCAAATTTATTTGATGTATATTCTTTTCCATAATCAGTGCGAATAGACCCAATATGAGGTTGTGCGTCATTTTCAATCCATTTATGAAAATTCTTGAATGTTTGAAAAGCATCAGATTTGTTCTTCAATAAATAAACCCAACACATTCTGGTGTAGTCATCAATAAATGTCATGATATATTTATTTCCATTTGTAGAAGGAACACGCATTGGACCACATAAATCTGAATGAATGAGTTCAAGTGTCCTATGTGCTCTTGAATGTGAATCATGAAAATACTGTTTGCTATGCTTTCCTAGAATGCAAGCATCACATAGCTTAAGTTTCCTAGGAATTGTAGGCAAACCAGCAACACCATTTTTCTTCAACAAGCAGAGACTGTCATAGTTCAAATGTCCAAATCTAGCATGCCATAATAAATTTGATGGAAGTGTACCTTCTTCATGATGAGAATTGTATGAGAAATGTTGTGCACGAGCAGAAGTTCCTTGCAGCTTGAGAAGCCTTTCTTCTTCTATTCCCCTCATGACAAGTGAGTGGTCAAATGATTTTCTTACCTCAAGCTTGCCATCAAACATATGAATGGAGTGACCTTGTTGGCAGATGTGGACCAAGGACAACAAGTTTCTCTTGAGCTGTGGGAGATATAGAACATGATGCAGAAGAAAGTTTGGAAGACCAGGCAGTTTAAGCCTGATTGTGCCAAGCCCTGATGGCTTGAGTTTTTATTGATCTGCAAAGTACACTGCTCCATTGACATTGTCAGTGAAATCTTCAAAAAAATCTTTTCTATGAGTCGTGTGGCAGGTTGCTCCTGAATCAAGCAACCAATCATTTTTCCAAGAAGCAAGTGAAGCATTAAATAAGTCTTCATTTACTCCAATGTTACATTGTGCCACAACATAGTGAGCGGATTCAGGTGCTTTACCTTTGTCTGTATCATCAATTTTACCTTTCTATTGGTTTCTTTTCTGCTCAATTTTGTCCCATGGTAGCTTGCATGTAGAGGAATCATGTGATCCATTTCTTTTGCAGTGTATGCAGTGCAAATCTGCCTTTTCTCCTTAAGAGTCTCTGCCCCCCTGCCTTTGAAATCTCTTCTATCTCTTGCTCTGGAAGAATATTGAGCAAGATTATCCTCTTTGTGTGCAAGAAGAGTTGTCTTATTTTCCAAACCCTTCACTTTTTTAACAAAATTCTCCATTATAAAAATTTGAACTGAGCCCAAAAATAATTACAGTGTTTGTAGCAAAACACTAATAATAATTTTCGATGACTTTCCAAAAAATGGAATCAACTGCAATCATGCAATATATGTCATGTCATCAACAAACAAAATAAGCCCTAATGCCATCACCACATATCTTTCACTATCATTCAGTTGGAAAGCATTTGTCTATTTACTACAACTCAAAGGGTCTAGATACTTGTTGTAGTCATAGTTAGGCCATTTAATATATATAGCTAGTGTCCAAAATAGTCAACGCATGGAGAAATGTACATATGGCTCAGACAACACGTACAGTTCAATGCATGGAGCAGCGTACATATGGCATTTAGCAAAAAAAGCTTCAAGGTAAATACCAGCTTTATTTGCCAAAACAAACTTCAGAAATCATTGAGACCAGTGTTATATGTCAAAACAACGTTATATGTCAACCAGTATTAATACAATGGCAAAACAAACTTCAGAAATCATTGAAACCAACGTTATATGCCAAAACAGCATTATATGTCAACCAACGTTAATATAATGCCAAACAGTGTTATAATACCAGTGTTCTTCAAAACAAGAGCAGCAACGTTCTTCACTGGGGCAACGTTCTGTAAATACTTAAAATGAAGCAGTTCTCAGTGGCCTGGAAACAGGCTCTTCAACTAGTCTGTCCATGGTGCTGGCGGATCTTCATGTCTCTCGTGCCACTCATGTTTTTGTTCATTTGAGTCTAGGAACAACTGCTGGCCATGGTCTAGAAAGTCTGGTTTTCCAACAATACGTTCGAATGCCCTCTCTTAGGGTAGGAACAACCGCTAACCATGGTCATTGGAGCCATATGCAGATTATCTCTGACTGCTCTCATCATCAAGCTTTCATAACATTAATTCATCAAGGTTACCACGAAAATCGGCCCTTTAAAACTCTCGATGCAGTGTTAATTTATCTGCCAGCTTTTTTCAACAGGAGCAATGGACAAATCAACAATTCAACGTAGCATTATTTCAACATATTACATTGTGTATGGAAGCCAACAATTTGAACGCAAGACCTCATGCGTAGTTTTGAAATAGAATCATAGCACAGGTCTGAAAGCTCAAGAGATTCCCCACGCAACCTTCTCCTGGATATGGCGAAGCCCCCAGTGAAACCTTTGTGCAGTGGAATGAGAGTATTTTGTCAGCAATGGAGGGCACGCGGGGTTCAGAAATTAGAGATGATTTCAAGCACAGTCATAATATGGATAGTCCTGCGTCAAGACACAACAATCATCAGATAAGGCAGTATGGACAATGCTTTTATGAAACGTTTATGGACAGAGAGTGCAGGTAAAGGAATATGGCAGACAGAGACCGCATGTAAAGGAATATGGCAGACAGAGCGTAGGTAATGGAATATGGCAGATAGAGGGCGTAGGTAGGGTCAGGAGCAGCTAATTATATGGAGGAGAGCAGACAAGGGAGTTATAAGGAACGTAAGAGCTAAAAAAAGTTGGATTTGATACCATGTCAAGCTAGGCAGTAACTCCACAAAGCAAAAACTGATTCGTATATTATTCCACAAGGTAGGTCTTCATTATATACATGAGGGAGAGACTGTTCAGTTCATCTCTCGATGACTGTTGATATTTCTAATTTATTTATTTACATAAATTCACCCAATCACAAGGATTAGGTGTCAACAATTTACATAAATGAAAATGGATACCTTGCACCCTTTTTCAAGTACATTCCATTTTCAGATCAATGTGGAGAGGAGGTTTCAAAGCAAAAGGTGACTTGCATTAATTACAATACATATATCATGATAATTTGAATTTTTCTCATGAACTTGTCAAGGGAAGACATACCATGCTTAGCTTATAGACTTTCATTACATGTACAAATATAGTCGTCTACAGATATAAACCCATGAATGTAAGGCCATTGTACATTTGATTTAGTACTCCTGAAAATATCATAGCCTGGATGGATGAAACTAGATCAAGGGTCTTCAATCTCATTCAATATTTCGCTCAAGTACAAGTCTAACCATGTGAATAGATGATTTGAGGTCGAACATGGGAAGACATCGTTTGATTACCAACCAATGATGCAAGTCGTTAACAGATGTGAGAGAAATCACCTATAACGATAATGACCCTCAAGGTACTACAGTACATTTCGCATGGTGTGAATAGATGATTTGATGTCAAACACCATACAAAGTCTTTTGGTCAAAGGCTAGTGATGTCAACCTATCGCAGAAAGTGAGAAACTTGCCATTGATGTATGCAAGCCTCAAGGTACTAAAGGGGTGTTTCTAAGTCAAATTCTTGAATGATGTGCTAGTGTCAACAACAAGTGACTCATCGCAGGAGGGCCTTGATGTATCCCACATCAACGACACAAAATGAGGTAAATTATTTTGGAGATGAAAAATCGATTAATGACAGAAGGTTCAGGAATGGCAGTCATGAAAATGAAGGTTTACAGTATTGCAAATGCTGAAGTTTGAACTGAATGACTTCTCTTGAACATGCCAACGACACTAAGATGAATTGGTAGCATTGACCCAAAACAAAGTAATGGATGGTATGATAGACCAACGGTGTGATAACCATCAAGCTAAATGACCCAACCCACATAGTCACCGTGATGAGGTGAAAGTGTCATGTTCAAGAGCGACTTGCTACCATAAAGTGGTTTCCCCTTTTATCCAATTTTCCCCAGTCATTGCTGACTAGTACCTCTTTATTATCAAGCTTGAGGAGGATAACATATGCTTGTTGTATAATTCCACCCTTCGGGTGAATCCATCGCTATTTGATGCTTTAATGAGTCTAGTGAATGTGAAACTCGGTATTGTCTAGATGGACAAGTTTGTCACTATTTGATGTTTTTAACGAGTTTAACAACAAAGATAACTCGGTCCTTTTCATGTTTAGAGAGTTTGAAAAGGGAAAAAAAGGGAACTCCAAAAGTTATTTTTCATAGAATAATCTCTCAATTCTGAAAAAGCGTAAAATAATACAAGAGAGATATCATTTCCAATCCTTTAACGAGCTGGAAAGGACAAGTGCTCGAGAATATTTTCATGTTTAGAGAGTCTGAAAAGAGGTTAAAGAGGACTCCACTTTGAGGAATGAGTGGTGTCTAGGGTAGCAACTGGTTCCATTGATGTTGGAACTTCTCAAAACATGTTGATTTATGTGAAGAGGCTGGCTAATAAGACCACTCATTGCAACTATTCCTCAAAAAGGGTAAAACAACCAAGTGAAAGTGTATGATTGGCCAAAGGGATGGTGGCGATGGGACGAAAACAACCAAGGCTCATTTGAAGAAAAAGGTTGATAGAATGGAAATCACAAGGGTTAAAAATGGAAATGTGTTCATTTTTACACAAGCTTGAACCATAGGGAACTATGCTTGGATTTCGTTTCATGTTTACACAAGCTTGAAACGAACAACTATGCTTGAATTCAGTTTCATTTTTACACAAGCTTGAAATGAAGAACTATGCTTGAGATTGGTTTACATGCCCCTAGCATGATGAAAGGGAGAGTCTCTTGTAACCAGATGGAAGTTGCTGCGGTGAAGCACAATGGTTATCCAACACCTTTTTGGCTTCGTCCAGATAGGGACAAAGGTGAATGGGGTGATTACCTTCACATAACCTACAGGGAAGCTTAACTTTACCACTAGGTGCATGCCCCCCAAGCTTCATTACATTGGCTTATGTAGACTACTCATGGCTATCAAGTGGATTGAATGAAGGTTCGTTTACGAGATCAAGTGAAAGACTCAACTGGGATTTTACGAGATCCAATCAAAGACTCAACTTGGAAATTTTCTCCACGGGACGTTGTTTCATTTTTTAATGAGCTTGACACAAGACAAGGAACTGTGCTCATATTCTCTGTTTCATTTTTTAACAAGGTTGACACAAGACCAGGAACTATCCTCATACTCCTTTGTTTCATTTTTTAACGAGGTTGACAAAAGACCAGGAACTATCCTCATAATCCTTTGTTTCATTTTTTAACGAGGTTGACGCAAGACAAGGAACTGTCCTCATATTCCTTGTTTCAGTTTTTAACGAGGTTGACACAAGACAAGGAACTATCCTCATGGACCTGTTTCATTTTTTAACGAGGTTGACATAGTAAAAGAACTATCCTCATATTCTTTGCTTCATTTTTTAATGAGGTTGATGCAAGAAAAGGAACTCTCCTCATATTCCTTTGGATCACAACTCATAAAAGGTCATGAAGGAGAGATCTGGTTCCAATGCCCCTAGTACATGATGTACAACATCACTGAATTGATCGTCAGTTGATGTAGGTATGGAACAGGTTGCCACATAATTAACCCATGGAGGGAATGATACCATTGGTGCAAAAGGACCACTTAGGGAAGATGGTTGATTGGAAGCCATATTTGGAGCGGGAAATGAAAGCTAGTCAATGGTGATAATTCTTCCTTCACGCGGGAAACAAATCACTTGAAAGAGTGTTGAAACAATAGCTCCCATGTCATAAACATAGTCACGCCCAAGAAGCAAATTATAATCTAAAGGGCCTGGGACTACCATCACGTTCATATAAACGATTTTTCCTCCCAAAGTAATGGGTAACCGAGGGAGGATCCCTAATGGTTGATTGGTTACTCTATTAAAAGCCAACAGATTCTTGGTAATAGGCACAAGTGGCGGTGAACCGAGTGCTTTCCAAGCAGTTGAGGAAATGATACTCACAGACACACCTTCATCTATAATAGTGCTAGATACAATCATATTACAAACTTGTACTATGATTTGGAAAGGCACATAAGAAGGAAGACAGAATCTTTCCAGTCGGTTCCAATCAAAGCAAGTGACTAGACTACTTGGAGGGGGTACTGTAGAAACGGGAGAATTAACCCTTTGAGTTACAAGAGAAGGAGGATTTTCCTCCTGTCTTGATGGAACATGATGATTGCCCCCAAGCTCATTGGAATCTAAACAAACCAAAAGAACTTGAGTTGTATCATATTCACTCTCTTCGGGAAAGGTAAGATTAGCTGAAGGTGAAATCAAGTCAACTGTTACCTTGACCTATTGATTTGGGTTGGGTATAGACTCATAGGATTCACTTTCAGAGAGAGTGGGTTTGACCAAAGGTTGATTTTGGTCAGTCAATTCATCAACTAGTGAAGGATTAAGGGATAGTTTCCTGTAACCAGATGGAAGTCGTTGTGGTGAAACATGACTATTATCCAACACTTTTTTGGCCTCATCTAGATAGCGACAAAGGTGAATGGGGTGATTCCCCTCACATAAGCTACAGGGAAACCTAACTTTACCCTTCTTTCCATGAACTTTACTACTACTAGTTGATGGTGTGTCACCAACATGATCTCCAGAAGTTGATGACACAGGATGATGTGAATGGGAAGACCATTCTTCTAAGATCCGATCAAAGATAGTAAATATTCTATGAAACCAGAGATTATGGGTTTGATCCCCAACAGAGTCTCCAATTTGTTTTGGGAAGTTTTAGTGTCTATGGATAAATGCTTAAAACCCTATACTAGTAGCTAAGTCTAGAACAACAATACAAAGCATTCTCTACCTTTTCCATAACTAATAGATTAAATAAGATAGTAAAGAAGCCTACCTGTAGCTTTCACTTACTTCTTATCTCCCTTGACCAATTTTGTTGCTCCTTTTCGTACTTAATCCGCTTGAAAAGTACCTGCACACAGACAAAAGACAAAAATCGATCAAAGCATATGACAATGATCTATTGATTAAAAATAGAATGGAATCAAGTTCATAATACAAATATGAAAGCATCAATGAACAATACAAACAAATGGAAAAAGCTTTGAACACTTTATTAGTAAAAGGAAGCGTTACAACCCAATTTGCTTGATTCAGTATCACTCCTCCAGTTTAATCCCATCCTCTCCTCATAACAAGCAAGACATTTTGACATCATTACAATACTTGAAACCAACTCAAGTCTCATACTAACAACATCTCCCTATAATTCAATGATTTCCAGCCCTTGATCACTTAGATGAGTGGTCTTTTTATAGGTGAACGAAGGAAGTTATGCCATAAATGGTGATAATGAATGCCCTCCCAAACTTATAATTTAGTTCCATGGAGGAAGGGATAAAGGGATTGATGTTCCTTAACTCCCTACCTTATCGAAATGCAAGCCCAAAGGAGTAGATAAACTTGGGAAGCTTGTTGATGCATCCAATGGATAAGAATATTCCCAAACCCCAATGAAATTTCGCTCAAATTCGCTCAGTGTAGGCCAAAGAGGGCTCAAGTGCACTGCATAGAACCCAAGTAGTGTACTAGGCTGCACTACAGTGCACCCTGATGAAGGTTTGCCTACACTGATCTTCTTAGAGGCAGTTTTTGACTGATTTCAGTCATGGATTCTCTTAGGAAGGAGGCATTCTGATGGTTGACTTCATTTAGGGCATGTAACAACTGAATTAGGGTTTGATGGGCTCTAATAGTACTAATCTGTAGGTTGGGGTTGATGTGCCCAAATGGATTTGTAACACACTTGGTGCAATAATGACTGTTGTGCATTGATTCATATCATACACACTTTGATTGGTGTAACAATCCATCAAACAATGTAGTGTCTACCTTAGTGTCAGATCGAATCTATCCATAACAAACCGATTGGAAAACACAATTGGGCATAACATCTCCCATAACAATATGCAAGTGGTCATGGCACAATGTACCACATTTATTTTCTGAGTTATTACCATATGGGTGGTATTTGATTCAAAACATGACACCTAGTAATGGTTGTATCTTTGCAATCACCTGATTCAGTTCCCTTCTATTCCAACATACACAATATATTAAAACAACTCTTAAAACATCCTTAGTTCTAGTATAAAAATAATAATAAGATAATTAGTTAATAAGAAATCATACCTTGAGCTTCTTAGAATGTATATACAACATTTTACAGTAATTTAAGGTGGAAAAAGGGTGGCTTGATAAAAAATAAAGCAGGGTAATCTGTAGAAAAAGTCACAATTTTACAACTCATCATCTTCGCATTACTAAGCTTGTTGCATGTCCTCATCCAAAATCATCATCCTTGATCCGAATTGGATCCTCAAACACTCTTAAAAGTTTCCTAAACTCTGCAAAACTCATACCAAAGTTTCAAAGCGTTATGGATGTCCAACTTATCAGAAATAACCTCTAAACAATGGCAATTTGTGCTCAACACAGAGCAACAAGGACCCTTAGTCAAAGCGCGCAGACTGTTGGCCCATGGTAACTGCGTGCTAGTGCAAACTGGAAAAACGGGAAGTCAAATCCAAAAATAGAGATAGTTTCTGATACGTGATCGCAGGGTGTCCCCCTCAGTGAAGGAAAGCCTCGAGCGCTTGGTCACGGGGAAAAGCATAAAACCGAATGGAAATCGCCGATTTCGTTAGAAGGCAGGCCCCGCGCTAAGACCGATAGGATATCAGAAGGCCCTTAAGAGATAAGCAGGTTTGACCGAGTCCCACCCAATTCCATACAATGGGTGACACGCATCCAATGGATGAGAGAGAAAAGTGCTCTTATTGCATGGGTAAAGGTCATGCTACTTACTCACGTGATATGGATAGAGACTGTAGGATCTGGAGGCCCCAGATCAACAACGAAGAAGCAATCCTATGGGTGACTAGATTCGACAGGGAAATAAGCTAAGGCAGATAAG
Source organism: Pinus taeda (assembly GCA_000404065.3). Classification (NCBI taxonomy): domain Eukaryota; kingdom Viridiplantae; phylum Streptophyta; class Pinopsida; order Pinales; family Pinaceae; genus Pinus; species Pinus taeda. The sequence goes on from APFE031204672.1 coordinate 297,497, forward strand.
ATTTGAGTTCTGGCATGACCGATGAGTTGGCGGAGGAATCGGTTTTGCGGGAAATCTTGGAGAAATGGAAATAACGATCGTTCAAAGAGAGTTGACATTCAGTTCGTGGGGAAACAAGTGGCCACCTCTCTGTGAAGCATTACAGTGATGATGACGCAAAGTAGGGGAATTCTAGCAGACAGAAGTAGGATATCCAGAGAGCCGAGAAGTAGAAACGAACAGTTAGGGAGAAGATTGGCTTTAAGCCATGAGAAGATATAGAAAACAGAGAGGAGGAGGAGAAAAACAGTAAAGGAGAGCAAAGAGAGAGAGAAGCAAAAAAATTATAGAGAACAGAGAAGCCAAGATGACTTGCAGAGCAAAGGCAGCATTGACAGACAGAGACAGAGAGAGTCCGAGAATCTGTGAACTCTAGAGAAGGCTTGAGAGGTTCAAGCAACTCCTCCATGTATACTTGTCAGGTATTGAGTACCAAATTGGACTCATACCACTGAGACCAGTTGAGGTCGAGATTCAGTAAGGGGAGTCTGTGTACTCTAGAGACTTGGGGAATCCAAGTACAATCCTAATGATCATTATCTATTAAGTGAGACTCAATTTGAGCTCATTGTTGTAAAACTCTACTTTTTAAGACACAATAGAAAGGCCACCACTGAAGGCTGGACCAGGAGACATAGCCCAGGAGGATTGGGTGAACTCCTTATTAAATTTGTTGTGTTTATGTGTTTGCTTACTATTTCAGTGTTCATGTATTTCACAATATTATCGATCCGTTGCATAAAATAACATAGACATCCCTCTAGCACATAAGTCTGTAATACCTTCATTAATTAACTGAGATCATTCACGAGTGATTTCAGATCAAGTGGTATCAGATCTCCTAGGTTGTTAAGGTTAGACAAGCTTGTGTTGGATTTTGTTGTTGAATGCTAACTAGATCAAAGCTTAAATTAAGAGAAGTTGGTCGAAACTAACCCAGAAATTGGAAGAGTCTATCCTAAGAAGAAAATGTTAGAAGAAAGTCCCTTGGGACCAAACCCCCAATTCATAGATAGTTTCCTGGCCATGAGGTCCTTGGTAGAGGAAATGTACAAGGAGTTTAAGAAAGGTAAATATGAAGATTCATCACACTCCAAAGAAAAATGAGAAGAAGAATCTCTCCTCCATGACCACTCAAAAGGCAAAGGGAAAGAAGAAAACTTTCTCACACCTCCTAATAAACCTGAACATAAAAAGAAGACACCTTTGATTAAATTAGATGTTAAATTTGATTCACCAATATATGATGGAGAATTGAATGTAGAGAAGCTAGATAATTGGATCAGACAAATTGATGTTTATTGCAGAGTGCAGAGTGTCGACTCAGACAAGAGTAAGATTCAGTTGGCTAGCCTACGCCTCGGAGGCATTGCCTTGGTATGGTGGGAAGGCATGACACAAGCTAACATGGAGAAACATGGTGAGATTCTTTCTATCTGGAGTGAATTTTCTTCTGCAATCAAAAAGCAGTTCTATCCACTAGCTTACATGTAGCAAGCCATGATGATGCTACACCCAAGAATTTAGGAAAAGAGATTTGATTCTAGGAATTTCATTAGACTCACCTGAGACTCTGTTGAAGTACATAGGTGGTATACACAGCTACATGAGGCACACTATCCTCATGTTTAATCCCACTAGTATAGATGAGGTATCTATTCAAGCTACACATCTAGAAGCTAGAGGAAAGAATGGGAACCTAGAAGTTGGAGGATCATCCAAGCCCATTGCAAGAAAGAATAAGGAGAAAAGAAAACAGAAATGGAAAGAAAGGCCAAAACTACACAGAAAAGAAAGTATTCATGCACTCATTGTAAGAAGGATGGGCATGATGATGAGCACTGTTGGATTTTGCATTCGGAGCTGAGACCTAAGAAGTTCAAGGGCAAGAAGAAGAAGACTGTTGCAGCTATTCAGAAATATTTGGGGTCGGACTTAGGAGATGAAACAACCATTGTAGCAATAGGTATAAAAGGTAAAAATTCTGAAGCATCTACTAGTAATTCTGCACAATCTATTAATGATGAAGAAAATGAGAGAAAAAGGCATGAGATTTTCCATATTCGAATTATTTCCAAACATCAAAAGATTGATACTTTGTTTGATGGTGGCTCACAAGTAAATTTAATTTCTGAAGCAATTGTAAAGAAGTTGGGATTACTGACTACACCTCATAAGATACCATACCCATTAGGTTGGTTAAGTGATAAATCACAACTACAAGTGACTAGACAATGTAAACTTAAGTTTTCTTTTGGGTCAACATTTGTAGATGAGGTTGAGTTAGATATAGTTCCTCTGGATATATGTGGAATCGCTTTAGGAAGTCCTTACTTGTATGATAGAAAAGCTATTTTCTATAGAGCTGAGAACAAGTATCTACTCGTTAAAGATGGAATCAAATACTTTGTAAGGGCTCGTAAGCTCAAGAATAATTGCACTCTCATAAACTCAGGGCAGTTGAAATGAATTGTAAATTCATGCAAACAATTTTTATTGATGGTTGTAAAGGAAAAGAAACTTGATAAAACTTATGTATTTGAGGGTTGTGATGCTAAACAACAAGATTATTTAGAAAAATTTGTTTCAGAATATGATATCTTGTTTCAAGAACCTAAAGGTCTACCACCCAAAAAGGAAATAGTGCATGATATTAATTTGCAGCAAGATGCTCCATTGCCTAACATCGGAATGTACAGGTTGTCTGCTTTAGAGAATGAAAAAATAAAGAAGTAGGTGCAGGATTTGCTTAAGAAGGGATTCATCAGACCTAGCACATCACCATGTGGGTCTCCAATCATTTTGGTGAAGAAGAAAGATGGCTTATGGAGAATGTGCATTGATTACCAAGCACTGAATAAGATAACAACCAAAAATCGTTATCCCCTTCCTCACATAGATGACCTATTAGATCAATTTAAAGAAGTTGTTTATTTTTCCAAGTTAGACTTGTGTAGTGGATATCATCATGTCAACGTTGCAGAACAAGATGCACGGAATGCTGCTTTCAAAACAAAGCAGGGATTGTATGAGTGGCTTGTTATGCCTTTTGGCTTAACTAATTCCCCTACTACTTTCATGAGAATAATGAATGATGTACTCAAACCTTTTCTTGATGATTTTGTTATTGTATATTTGGATGACATTATTATATTTAGCAAAACGTGGGAAGAACCAGCAGACACTAGATGTTTTGAAAGGATAAAAACTTTATGTTAAACTCTCAAAATGTGAATTTGGCAAAACATCTTTGAATTATTTGGGACATATAGTAGGGGGTGGTGAATTGAAGATAGATCCCTCTAAGGTGTCAGTCATTGTAAGCTGGCCTAAACCCAAATCTGTTATAGTAGTTAGAAGCTTCTTAGGAGTGGCACAATATTGGAGAAAGTTCATTTCTAACTTTTCCTTAATTGCAGCTCCCTTACATGATTTAACAGGATTGAACAATGTGTTTCAGTGGGGAGGCAAACAATAGAAAGCCTTCGACGCCTTGAAAGAAAATATTAGTACAACACCAGTACTAGCACTTCCTGATCTTCAAATACCATATGAGATCCAAATGGATGCCAGTGACTATGCCATGGGAGCAGTGTTGATACAACACGGTAAACCCATATGCTATCATTCTGAGACATTTACTTCTGCAGTAGTTAACTATCCCACATATGATAAAGAATTGTATGCATTAGTACAAAGTGTGAAAAAGTGGAAACATTACTTAATGGGCAAGGAGATAGTTATACATACTGATCATCAACCACTTCAATATCTACACTCCCAAAGTAATTTGTAGCAATCAAGACACTACAGATGGATGAGTTTTCTAAAACAGTTTCATTTAGTCATTAGATATAAAAAGGGCATACACAATAAAGTTGCAGATATGCTATCTAGACCTATTATAAATGCATCCACTATACTTAAGAATAATTCAGTATTGCATGAGAGCTACATTGAACAATATGTTCAAGATATAGATTTTAGAGATGTATATGCAACTTTAAGTCAAGGCAAACGAGTAGAAGAATTGGATTTTCACATTAAGGACCAACTCTTGTATCATTGTGGGAAGCTATGCATTCCACAAACTGAAAGAGTAAAGATAATTCGGGAAGCACACACTTCTATAATATCAAGTCACTTTGGTGTAAGTAAAACGGTTGCACAACTGCAAAGATTTTGTTATTGGTCAAAAATGAATGAGACAGTTTCTAGATATGTAAGAGGGTGTACCATGTGTGCTAAAAGCAAGCCCAACAATAGAAAACTAGGCTTGTACACTCCACTGCCAGCTCCTTCTCATCCTTGGGAAAGTGTTTCCATGGACTTTGTTGGAGGACTGCCTAAATCTATGAAAGGTCATGACTATTTGTATGTTGTTGTGGATAGGTTCAACAAAATGTGTATTTCGATACCTTGTAATAAACAAATTATAGCTGAACAAACCGCAAAGTTGTTCTTTCAGCATGTATGGGTTCATTTTGGATTACCCACTTCCATTGTATCTGATCAAGACACCCGATTTGTTGGGAAGTTTTGGTCGAGTCTGTGGGTATTGATGGACACCAAACTGAATAAAAGCATAGAATTTCATCCACAGACAAATGTCCAGACAGAAGTAGTCAACAAGACAGTGATCCAGTTGCTCAGAGGCTATTGTAGCAAGCATCCCAAGCTTTGGGATGAACATTTGTGTTATGTGCAGTGATGAGCCCCAAAAATGGATAATTATATGGGCTCATTCAGCCTCCTAATTCAACTTAATCCACCATTCTCATTAGTTTATTTCATGTTTTTTCTAATAGAGTGAATTAGGTTAGTCATTATGCCAACAAGTCTAATGTGTGCTTTATGCAGTATTTTTGGTCAATTTGGAGACAAAATCAA
>APFE031204672.1:335413-392387 GCA_000404065.3 Pinus taeda
CGAAAACATTTGAATTCTCATAGAATGATGTGTATCTAGAGAAGGATAGCTCTTGTTTGGTTTGTTTGTCATTAGAGAGTCTTAGACTCCTAGGAAGGTTGGATTTGTCCGCAAATATAACTTATTCCGTGTGACACTTTCCATTTTATAATATCTACTCCCATTTTGCCTCTTGGGCTAAATACATAGTAAACCATTTCTTTCACATTTTCTCAATGATTTGGTGATGTGTCTCTTTGTTAATAATTCCAATATCAAACAATTTATCCTTTGGTTCCCATAGAGGCAAGTTCAACTTGAGCTAGAGAAGGCATATGTATCTAAGAAATTGGCATCCAAAATGTTATTAATGAGGTGTTGTGCCTCTACAGTGCACTCTCATGAGTATTTTTTTTTTACTTTTGGGCCTTCATCCTAGTCAATGGACACAAGGAGGAAATTTAAATTATGAAACCCAGGTCTTCCGTTCACAGCTAGACTCTCAAGGGGAGGTCCTCAAGATCTAAAAGATTGAAATGGATCTTGGGGGGAGGCCCACAAGATCTGAAAATTTGAAATTGCCAGAAGAAAAAGTGTAGAATGCTGAATAAACAAAAACTAAAAAGATTTTTTTTATTAAAACATATAATAACTGTAAGGACTACATTGTGGTGGACAATTTGTCCTTTTACAAAATGTGACTTGTTACTTATAGTATTTTTCAGTTACAATACCACGGGTCAATTCCATGGGTGAATGAATGCCATGGGTGGATATCGCAATACCACGAGTCAATTCCATGGGTGAATGAATCCCATGGGTGGATTTCATAGTACCATGGGTCCAATTCCATGGGTGAATGAATACCATGGGTGGATGTCACAATACCATGGGAAAATACTATGGGTGAATGAATACCATGGGTGGATGCCACTTACAATACCACGGGTAAATTCCATGGTTGATGCCATTTTCCATTCAGATCATTCCTCCCTCAAGAAACAATGGTCCCCATTGTGTGAAGTTCCCTCTTGCGAAGCCTTTGTTTAATATGAAGGGCCACTGAAGAGAAGGGTTTTATGTGGTTAACCCATAACCATGATGAACGAAGATTCGAGGATAGAGATACCCTGTAATGCTTGTGACCAACTATGATACTGATAGTGTGTGGCCTAGCAAATGGACTTTGATGAAGTGTGGGTTTGTGAATGACCCATAACCATGATGAACGAAGATCAGAGGGTAGAAATACCTTGTAATGCCTATGGCCAACTGTGATACTGACAATGTCTGGCCCAGCAAATGGACTTCAATGAAGTGTGGGTTTGTGGATGACCCATAACCATGATAAATGAAGATCTGAGGATATAGATACCATGTAATTCTTGTGACCAACTGTGATACTAATAGTGTGCAACCTAGCAAATGGACTTTGATGACAAGGATTTTGTGCGGTTGACCCATAACCGTGATGTTGGTTGTTGATGAAGTAGCAGGTGCCTACATAGCCTGGGGTGGGAGGACACATCTCCAAATAACCCAAGCTAAATGCTACTATGCTGAAACTAATGAATGTGAAGCAGATGCCTACTAAAGTGGAGTGGGAGGGCATGTCTCCAATGGGAACTTGCTTCGAATGTTGCTCCAGAATTAAAATGGACATAACTCAGTCAATATAACTCAGAATGTTTATTATAACCTATTTTTGGAAGCAGAATGACCATTTTTCATCTTCCCATGTGTTGGAAATCCTTATCTGGACAATCTAGAATCTTAGATTCGCATTGCAATTTTTCTGCCTTCACAAAAGTTCTGAAATAATTGTTGATTTTAAATCAATGATACCTCCCACATCCGAACTCTAATTCAACCCATTTTTTTTTTGTAATTGGGTGATTTTTTAAGAGGATCTCCAATCTACAATCTTTTTTAACTGAAATTCTCCACAAAAAAATTCAAAAAATGATAGAAGAGTTGTCATCCACTAGTTGTCGTTAGAAACAAATTCTACAACATAGCTAATTTTAAATCAACGATATCTTCCTCATTTAGAATCTGATTCGTTTTTTTTTTTTTTTGAATTTTGGTATTTTTTTCATGAGAAATCTAGATGTATTATTTGTTTTTGTAAATATAGCACCAAATGTTTCAGATATGATCTGCAAACTCGCCCCCCCAAAAAACAAGTCCTACCAAAAAATGAGAAAAAAAAAAATTTCTTCCTGCTTGGCCCAAGAAAGTGCTTTGTGGAGGTTGCAGTGCGTGCCTGAAGTTTGTTGAATATTGCTACAGCAATTTGAATCTGAAATATGCATGAAATCCTCATTCCCATGGAATCGTAACTTGCTCTAATACCTTTGCTCTGAATCTTAGGGGGAAGCCCTCAAGATATAAAATATTAAAACGGATCTTGGGGGTTAGGTCCCTAAGGTCTAAAAAATTGAAATTGCCAGAAGAAAAAGAGTAGAATACCCAATAAACAAAAACCATAAAGATTTTTTTTATTAAAACAGATAATAACTATAAGGACTACATTGTGGTGGACAATCTATCCTTTTACAAAATGCCACTTGTTACTTATAGTATTTTTCAGTTAGAATACCATGAGTCAATTCCATGGGTGAACGAGTACCATGGGTGGATGTCACAATACCACGGGTCAATTCCATGGGTGAATGAATACCATGGGTTGATGTCACAATACCATGGGCAAATGGGTGGATGTCACAATACCATGGGAAAATACCATGGGTGAATGAATACCATGGGTGGATGTCACAAACAATACCATGGGTGGATGCCACTTGCAATACCATGGGTAAATTCCATGGGTGGATGAATAACATGGGTGGGTAAATACGATAGGTTGATGCCATTTTCCATTTAGATCAAGAAGGCATATGTATCTAAGAAAATGGCATCCAAAATATTATTAATGAGGTGTTGTGCCTCTACAATGCACTCTCATGAGTATTATTTTTTCTTGACTTTTGGGCCTTCATCCTAGTCAATGGCTACAAGGAGGAAATTTAAATTATGAAACCTAGGTTTGGCCTTTCACAGCCAGACTCTCAACTTTAGGTTTTGCAACAAGAGACATTTGTTTTGTTTCATCAAATTTTGGTAGACCAAACCACAAAAATGAAATGAACAAATCATAATAGGATTTCCTTTGTATTTGCATCTATTTGGCTTGTCGTATGATGTTCCAATGTTGAATTTTGTGGCATCATGTATAAATGGAGGGCCAAATCATAAAATGTTAGTAGGATCCTCATCCATAGGTTTAGACCCATCATCCCTAATGATATCAACATATTCCTCTGTGACTTGTTTTCCTTTATCCTGTCATATATCTCTTATAGGGTATCAGTGTCGGGGCTAATCTATCATGTCAGATCCCTCTCCTTCCTTGGAAACTAATTTCTTGCTGACTCAAAAGATTGTTCCCCTATGCTTAGTCCTTATCCTCTACAAAAATAGACCCCAAGGAAAGCCAATTTGCTTGAGCTCATCAATGACAATAATTTTGATCAAACCTTGGTGGAATAACATAGTCTTAGGGGTTTTCCACTTTCAAACTACTACATCCATCCCAGTTAGACTCTTAAAGAGATAATGAAGCATATTCATAACCTTTATCCTACCCAAATGCATGAGGATCTGTATGTGGTAGTGAGAAACATTGATGAATTTCCCTTCACATGTGATGAATTTTTGGACAGAATAAATGACATCTCTCCATAGAAGTTGCGATGCCTCTTTTCGAATCCCCTGTTTCAAATTGGGTAGTGGTGAGGAACCTTTAAGAAAGGAGCACCAAATTTCACTAGAAATCATATGATTTTTGTACCAACATTCACCGTCTTGTGGAAACCTGGTTGCCAACGCAAGGGTTTCTTCATTCATAATGACGGTGGGATGGCATACCAAAGCCTTAGATCAGTTAAAGGTATTAGAAAATGCTAGGGATATCTAGGTGTCATTCTGTTGGAAACTCTTGAGAAATGCAATACATTGTGCTCTAACGAAGACATCCCAGACTATTGGGTGGTCACAAATAGCCTATACATTAGATGGTTCAATTCAGACCATCATTCCTCCCATGAATCCCTTTATAATTTGGTCTTTCCCTTATCACAAATTTCTTGTCACTTCAACATTTGTAGTCTCCCTAGTTCACCCTCCTAAAATCTATGTTTCTTATCCCAGTGCTGGTTCTTTGTTAGCACATTATCCATTAGTTCAAATGGCATTGAGGTCATGTTAAATCATTTCCATAAATGCTCCAAAATTATGGCCTCACCAAATGACTACAAAATGGCTATGAATCAATACCCATTACTATTCATGCCATGATTATCCCACAACCAGTGGTATCACCCAATCACATGAAATGTTGTCGTGAAATGTCATTTTTTATTGCAAAATATGGCATGGGATACAAAATAGTGTATCAAATAAAAATTGGGATGATGGGGCATCATTTTGTTATATGGAAATTATAAATGGTTGTTGTCACTACTACAATACCCTCCAATTTTTTCCCACAATCAAATTTTAGAGTCTCCCATTTATCATGTGAACCATTGTTTTGAGTCATTGAAGTTGTTCCCTGCATATTCTCTAAGTTTTTCCAAGTGTTCATGTTCGCTTCTAAAGAGGCCTGGAGTGTCATCTTTTATTAAATCCAACTCTTACATACCTTTAAGAGGTAGATCTAGCACAATATTTTGCATTAGTTGTTCCTATTTTTTATTAGAATATGTGATGGACACATTCTCATGGCATAGTGCACCTTTGGGTTGTAGTTGGATCTTGTGTCATAAAGATATATCTTAAGTGTTACACTTGGAGATAAGTGACGTTATTCTACTTTCGTTTCATTGTATTATTGTTGGTTTTTGGTACTATGTATTTTGTTGCTATGTACATGGTTGTATAAGTGTGTGATCAAGTTCAAGACATATTATATGCTCTTACTCTCTTGTCTCATTAATCTCACACTTAGTCAATTTTTGAGTTCTTCCCTATCCTCACCTCTTGAAAAACTCATGAGCACATTCATCTTCGAGTCAAGTAGTGAGCACACTACACATTCCTAAGCCTTAGTGATGAGATATTTACCTCTTAGACTTGTGCACTGTTCCCACCTAGAGGAAAATCTCCTTCATTGTTGATTGAGTAACCTTAGAGAACAATCACTCAACCTTGTTTCTTACACTTTCCCATTGCGCAGCCTTGACCAACCCTACCTTGAATTTCACACTGCACATTCTTAGTGGATAGCAGGGCCATTTCTAGACAATTTCAATGCTAAACTGCAAAATCCTAGAGCCCCCTCCTCAACCACTATGCATGTCATAGTTATAGTGCCCAATCTTATTACCCTTGTCCCTATATATTTCCCTCTAATTAATGCATTGAATAACCTTGCATTCACTATGCAATACAAAATTTCAATGAGTAGTAGGGACATATTTCAACCCTTGTAGTGCTCAACTACCCAACTCCTAGACCCTTCTTGTCAAGCACTGGACATTGCGCATTATCAGTGAACAAGACTGCCATCTCTGCCTCTTATACTTGTGCAATGTTCACAATATTTCCTCTTCCTTCCTTTCCACTTCACACTACACACTCCTACTTCCCAACCCTTCACTTCTTGCCTCCTGATCGTGTGCACTGTGCCCAAGAAGGCCTCTCTCTTAGGCACTGCGCGTTGTCCCATCACAATCAATGTTTTGCATGAGAAAACAAGGTAGACTAAGTGATTTTCAGACTCATATTGTCTTGTTAGGAGTGAACTTATTTGCAAGTGCTATCATCCTAACATGGTAAGATTATACTCAAGGAGGTCATCAAAGAGAATTTTCAAGAAGAAACTTGTGAAGGTGAGACACAAAGGGACCATCAAACAAGGAGACAAAGGAACTTTGAACTATGATATATGGATGAAGACCAAGATGACATGGAACACTATAATATTATAACTAGATCGTTTAGGAGGGTGAAGATGAAGTACAAGCAAGATATATCATGAAGAACAAGAAGACATAATAACAAAGAGAAGAAATTGGCATTGATAAGCTACAATGAAGTCTCATGTCATAGTCACAAAATTGTAACTCTTCAAAGAGTCAACATAAGAGTGTTTTTCTTGTCTCATGTATTTTACCACACTATAGGTGGAAATCAATTATGTAGCTTTAAAAATTGGAAAATGTAAAATGTGTGGAAGCCCAAGGGTCACAAATGGAATCTGAAGAGTCACTAGGAAGCCCAAGAGTCATGTACAAGCTCAAAATTCACATGGGAGCTCAAGAGTCATGAGGGAGGTCAAGAGTCACATTAGAGGTGAAGAGTCACCTCATTTGTTATAAGTAAACCCTTATAGTTCAACCAAAGAACTTTTCACATTGACTTCTCAAGCTAGGTAGAGGAAATAATATCATCCTTTTGAGGAGCAAGTAGTGGCTTAACATTCCACTATTAGAGCTAGTGATGTATCATTGTAATTGTGTATCTTGGCACTTTCACTTACTGATTTGAAGCTCTCAAAGCCAACACAATTTCATGCATATGTTATGAATGTTGTAAGACTATTCTTTCATTTTTTGTGGTGTGTGTTTGTGTTTATACATATTAAGGAAAATGAACTATTTTGTTGGCTTTATTATACATCTTTAAATTGTGTGTCTCTTGCTTTCATGATCATTTTGTCTTTGTGAACTATTTTTCAAGATAACCAATGATTCTTTTAGACATATGTGTGTGTATTTATTATGATAATACTATTATTTTTCTTCTAAAGACTCACTTTTTCTTTTCCATCCATGAAAGAACCCTTATGCACATTGCAATTGAATGCTTCACAAGGATAAATTACTTGCTTATCTCAAAAGTATATACATACTCTATTATTATGTTTATTGTAGCCAAGGAAAATAATGAAGATTATAGTATTTGGGCCTATTTCCTAGATGGGGCTCCTACTCTAAACGAAGTGAGGTCTAGTTGGATATCGTGGAGACCTCCTTTATGTTGGTGGTTTTTAGCACCGTCAACATTATAACACTAGAAGGAGGGTGGCATTTGTATGGCTGATAACTCAACACATCCACATAAAGTACCTATAGTTCAAAGTAGAAATTATCTAAGTTCGACTCCAACCCACCTCTCTGAGAAAGAAGAGTCATCTCAACAAATTCTATAGCATGCTTACAAGGTTACTTACAAGAAACTTTGGAGGATTAGACCTATCACTCGTTAGTTTGCTAGAGCTCTTGGGTTACTCACTATTATGTTTGTTCTTCCTCATAAGCAATCAAGGAATGAGACAACTCACCGTGATGTTCCACTTTATTCAATGGAAGATTTGGTTACTACTACCCTTGAGGATTTAGCTGACTCATATGAAGGATCTCATCATCAAGGGGGGATTCCACCACCTATTGGGGAAATTTGGAGGGATATGGGGCAAAATTTTAATTTTCAGATGCCGAACAATCGAGGGATAATGAACAACCAAATGATAACAAAATTTGAATAGTGAAGAAGAAGAATCTTCAGAATCAAGGAGTGGCAAGGAGGAAGAAAATGAAGACATGGTTGAAGACCAATTGGATTGGATAGCCCAAGGGTCTCTTGCTCTCCCGGGAAACCTTCATCATTTACCAATGCACACAAATAAATTATTGACAAAGTATGATCTTGATAAGAAGATGAAGTTCAAAGATCACATTGATGACTTCTACTTACAATTGAGGATGTTAGAGGTATGTTATGATGATGTTTCTCTTATACCATTTCCGTACACTCTTGAGGTAGAGCATCGATATGGTATCATAAACTTCCAACAAATTCAATCTATAATGAGAGGGAGTTTAGGCAGTTATCCTTGGAGAAATTTGTTGAAGATAAAAATCCTACCATGTTACTTAAAGAACTCGGCAATATAAAGATGGGGGACAAAGAAAGGTTGAAAGAATTAAATCAATTTGAACAAGTTCCCCGCTAATGTGAAACCTCATGATTCAATCACCAAGAATTATTACATTGTTTCCTTGCCTAATAATATTTTTTTATTTGTGAAAAGATCCACAAAAGAAACATAGGCTCTCATTTTTTCCAAAGCAATCGTTGTTGAGAAGGACTTAATATTTATTGGGGTCATTACTAGTTAGGAAAATTCAAAGAACTCCAAGGACACTAGGAAAAATCTCAAGCCTGATCTACTAAAACTAAATAGAAGGATCCTTTTGACATGGAAAGCTTGACTAAGTCCTTGAAGTTTATTACTAACGAAATATCTGATCTCAAAAGGAAGTCAAGTGAGACATATGCCAGTAGTAAGTCCTTTAAGCCATTTTTTTTTAATAACACAAATCGATAAACCAAGTTTGAAAAAATATCTAATGTTGTATTTAAAATTGAGAACCTGAGTATAGACAATTGTTGTACATTTCATCAAGAAGCACAGTCTGAAAAAACATGCCCACAATGGAAACATGACATGAATGTTGTGGTTTCCAATGTCATAGAAAGTTGGTTAGTAGAAGAAAATTCATAACAGACTTAAGAGACTAATGAATCAGTCTCAACAGAGGAAAATACAAGTGTTAATTTCCTCAAATTTCTTGTGAAGCCCATCAAATTGACAAGTAGGTTTTATGTCATGACTTGTTCATCAAATTTTATGGATGATATGGTGGTTCTTGGCTATGTTCAATTGCCACAAAACTCATAAGACCAACCACTCAAAAAACATCAAAACCATGGTGGCTAGGGTTGCATAATTGAGGTATTGAGGCCAAGGTATGTTTTCCTACCATTTTTCCCTCTCCTACCATTTTTTCCCTATCCTCCCTTTCTCATTTTTCCTATTATCCATACCCTAAAATACTACCAAACCCTATCCCCTATCCCTCCACTCTTTGGTCAACATAACACCCCAAAACCCTACCTTGTCAAAAACCCAAAAACCTACCCTATCAAATATCCAAACCCCCTACATATCCCTAAACAAAATTCTCCACATAATACCTATTCCTATCACATTACTCCCCTCCTAATACTCCCCTTTTTTTCATTGTTCCCCTTGGTGGCAAATATCACAACAACACCTAGTTTCACACCATCATCAAAGGGCAACCCAAGTACAGTACACACAACAGTCATGGCATCTGAGAATTCGTTAGAGTATGAGATAGAGACACACAGTGATTGGCGAAAGTGAACAAGGACAAGTACATGCTCAGGCATAGGAAAAACCATTATTGGGCACACAATCATGTTTGCAAGGCACGAATAAGGAATTTAAAAGCAAAACTAAAGAAGGCAATAAGGAAGCAAAAGAGGCAAAAGGAGCAAGATCAGCTTCGAATCTTGGTTGAAGCTTTTGTGGCCTAGCAGAGTGCCTCTTAGAGAACCTCCAGCCCAAATTTCAAGAAATTTAGGGCAATTTTGGTCACATGGAAATTTTTTGGTCACAAACACAGGTTTTTTCTCCCTGTGCATCGCGCCATTGGCGCAGCGCGTAGGATTGGGAGCTCCAAATTGGAAATGGCTTGCATTTTTGGATTCAGTATGCAAAATCACGACTACTGGTACTTGGGGAAGAAATTTGGGCATGATTTGAGTCTCCAGGAGGTCAAAAACACCCAAAACAATGGCCCCTCTGCCCCTATTTTGACGCACAAGAAGCAGTCTTGGGAGAATGAAGATTTGGAGGGGCAAATAAGCACCAAATTCAAAAATTCCACTTGGGTTGGAAATTAGATAGGCCAGGCTTTCCAACAAGCACACTTGGGCACATTTTAAACTCCTGCAAGTGCCTCAAAATAACCTCCAAAGTGGTGCAACGCGTATACAATTTGGCGCGACGCATATAGAGAAAAAGGCCAAATTTACCTCTGTTTCGCGAAATTTCGATTCGCGACTTTCCACAAGTGGGCCCACTCATCTACATTTCACTCTTTCGGCACCTAAGGTGGAATTTAAAGTATTTTCACTCCAGATTGCCTTCTATCCAAGTGGCAAAGGAAGGCAAACAGTCACCCAAGCCATTTGTCATGTTTGTAACGTTGTCCCTGTAGCTAATGGTTGGCTTTCCGCCTCCATTTTGTAATGATTCGAGTAACTCCCCAACCCTTGGGCGTTCTATCTCTTCATGGCACATTCTATATATTGTATGCAAACTATTTGCAAAGCGTTGGTTGGCTTGTAACTTCTGGGAGACTGTGGGAAAGAAACTTTGTTTCTTTATTGTATATTTTTACAGAGGATTAATGAAAGGCAACAGCTTTGTTTCATGAGATTCATGTGGTTGTGAGTGTAGCAAATGTGTCTCTTATGTTTCATATGTATCTTGTTATGTTTCATAGTTCATTTCATATTCATTTCCAGTGAAATTTTCTAAGTTAGACAAGGTAGAATTCAATTTTATTGCTCTGCCTGTGGGAAAATTTCATGTTTAGTGTTCTTCTGTTGAAAATGGTTCATGTTTCCCATGCCCTTTTCACCCTTCTAAGCAATCTCTCCATTCCGCAGTATCTCAAACTAAATTGCTGGACTCTCCGCCTATCTTGCCTCACGAAGTAATCTGTGCCTTTGTATTAAATTCTCTGTTCATTGCAGTCCATTGGTCCCATACCATCCCAGAAACACATTCATTCATAAAAATCACTTCTTGTATCCATAATCACTTACTAGCCTAAGATAAATATTTCACTGTAAGTTATCTCAGGCCATTTCGTTTATCTATTCACTGAGTGTGACTCGGAGAGAGCCCTCTCCTGTTCTGGTAGGGCTAGCTACCAGACTGAGCTTGGTTTATGGTTACCCTGAATTTTGTCTTCCTTCACCCTAAGGCGGATTTAGGTGCTAACAGAACCTGTCTCCGATTTTATCAAAAGGTTCAACAAACTTTACCATAAGATGCCTACTAATTGTAAACCCCCTGTACCAGTAGCCAAATGAAGATTTTTAAAAGAGTTTGAAGATGATTTTGTCATTATGTTAAGAGAAAGAACTTCAAGAACTCTTGAAGATATGAAAACTACTGCTATAGAGGTAGAAGCAAATAGAGTTGCTTCAACCACTTTAAAGGCTAAAGAGGAAAAGACATAGAGAAGACTTAAAACTAGTCAAGAGGCCTCTACTTCCTCTAAAACTAAAAATGAAGATTTTAAAATAGATGAAATAACTTCACTTCTTATAAATATGTCCAATAGGATTTCCAAGATTGAGACTCAACCTAGGACAGTTCAACAAACAATTACTAGACCCCAAAATCAAAATCAAGGTTAGTATAAAAGAAATCCACAATTACAAATTCTTTAGAGACCTAGTAATGATCAACAGGTTCCAACTCCTTTACTGATAGATGATCAACAACCTGATCACAATACTATGACTATCACTGAAGACATTAATAGTGTGGACACTTCTCATGATCAGATTGCTATTATTCCCCTCTCACAACAAAAACAGGTTCAAGAAGATCAAGGATCCTCCCATGTTTCCAAATACCATGCCTTTCTCTGAATTCCTAATTGCAGAGTTGAACAAAAGATATGATCTTAGGCCTAGACCTGGCCCTGGAAGACCTCCTAAGGAACTTCCAATAATTGAACCTTGTACCAAAGCTGTTGAAATTCAAACAACTATTATTCGACCATTAAATCAATCCACTGATACTACTTAAAATGAAAAGAATGTTTTGACTACATTTAATGTTGAAAAGGAGTTAGATAGAGTTAAAATCCCAATTCCACTTTTAGAACTTTCCAAATACCTTGGGTATAAAAATCAAGTCTCCAAATGGATACAAAACACCTCGGTTGATGTTGAAAGTAACATCATTAGTCTTCAAGATGAAAAACTAGCACTTGTCTTTGGTCCTAGTTCAGATATGATTGATGAAATAGTGCCTCCTTTCTATGTAACTCTTAAGACAAATGATTCCATGTTATACAATTGTATGCTTGATGCTGGAGCATCACATAACCTCATGCCAAAAACTATCATGGACCATTTAAAACTTGACATAACTAGATCCTATCATGATTTGTACACTTTTGATTCCAAAAGGGTGCCTTGCTTAAGATCGATTAAGGATTTAGTAGTCACCCTTCCCCAAATTCCAGTGAAAAGTGTAGTGCTTGACATAGTTGTCACATATATCCCTCCCAAATTTGGAATGCTCCTTTCTAGGTCTTGCTGTGCCAAATTAGGGGGAACTCTTCAGATGGACATGTCTTATGCCACTATTCCTGTTTATGGGGGAGAGCAAATAAGGTTATATAGATAGGTGAGATTTGTGCATACTGTTTGTAAAATAGACCAACCAAGGAACCATCCCGTTTATGTAATTGATCAAGATTTTGGTTGTTTTCAACTCTCTTCAAACCAAACACATGCAACTCGAGTAAAAATTGAATATGTAGTTGAAAGTCTTGTACCAAATCAAACCGATGTATGGAAACTATTCTTTGATGGTTCATGTACAAAATATGGAGCAGGAGCTGGGGCAGTTTTAATCTCACCAGAAAAAGAAAATATTACCCATTCATGCAAACTCAACTTCAAAGTTACAAATAATGTGGCTGAATATGAAGCTTTAATTTTATGATTGCAATTAACCAAAAGCTTAAAGGTTCAAAACTTAAGTGTTTTTACTGACTCAGAACTTATTTTCAAACAAGTAAGAAATATTTGCCAGACCAAGAATCCTAGGATTAGGTCTTACCGAAATGAAGTTTGGGATTTAGTCGATAATTTCTTTAATGCTTTTAATTTGACTTATATTCCAAGAGATCAGAATATTCATGCAGATTCCTTAGCTGTTTATGCTATTTCATCTAAAATTCTTGATCAGACTAATGTACTCTATCAAATACAAGTCAAATATAGACCATCCATTCTAGATAATCTCAAATACTGGTAGATATTTGAAGATGATGAACAAATAAAATCTTTTCTGTAGGTTATAGATGAATTTTCAGTTCAAGAAATTGATGAAGATAGAACAAAAGCACAAGAAAACATAAATGAAAATGATAATTCAAATTTTAATTCAAAAATTGTTGAACATGATATCATTCAATTATCTAACAATTTCATTCCTAAAGGTATAATTCCTTTAGAGAAGTTGTTTGATGAAAATGATGTCCTCAGAACCCACAGTCAATTTCTTCACTAGATGACATAGAGGGAATTAACATTGGAGCAAATGACAATATTAAAAACATCAAAATCTATGCATCTCTAGATCCTAAAATAAAAAATCAATACCTTAACTTACTTGAAAATTACAAAGATGTTTTTGCATGGACTTATGTTGATCTAAAGACTTTTGACACTTCATTAACAATATAAAATTACTTTAAAACCAGAAGCAAAATTTTATCAATAGAAACTTAGAAGGATTAATCCTGCTCTTCTACCAACTGTAGAAAAGGAAATTAAGAAAATGCTAGATGCCCAGATCATTCTCCCTCTTAGGTATTCTAATTGGGTTGCTAATTTAGTTCCTGTTAGAAAGAAGAATGGAGAAATCAGATTGTGTGTGGATTTTAGAAATTTGAACAAAGCATCACTAAAAGATAACTATCCTTTAACCAAAATGGATCAGTAACTTCAAATGGTTTCAGGAGCACAAAGACTTTCTATGCTTGATGATTTTTCAGGTTATAATCAGGTAAATTTTGATCCAACAGACAACGAGAAGACAACCTTTACTACACCCTGGGGTACATTTATGTACTCTAGAATGCCCTTTGGCTTATCTAATGCTAGAGCAACATTTCAAAGAGCTATGGACATAACTTTTGTGGGTCAGGTAAATAAATTTGTAGTCATTTATCTTGATGACATAACTGTTTCTTCTAATTCTAATTAGAAACATCTTAAGCATTTGAGGAAGGTTTTTGACAGGTGTAGGAAATTCAGGATATCAGTGAATACAAAAAAGTCTCTATTTGCTATTAAAGAAGGAAAACTGCTGGGCCACATAATCTCAAAGGAAGGACTGATGATTGATCCCAAACGTGTATGTGCCATAAAAACATTGTCCTTACCTAGAAATAAGAAGGAGATTCAACTTTTTCTAGGCAAGATTAATTTTTTAAGAAGATTCATCCCTAATTATGCTGAAATTGTAAAAGACATAACTAATATGCTTCGAAAGGACCATGAAGTTAAATGGACTGCCTATTCAAGATATGCATTTGATTAGATCAAGAAATATATCTCTAAAGCTCCAACCTTGGCCAACCCTGATTATATCAAACCATTCAATATCTTTTCCTTTGACTTAGAAACAACCCTTGCTGCTGTTTTATTACAAAAGAATGAAGATTCCCATGACCAACCCATAACCTTTTTCAATAATCTTATGAGAGATGCTGAGCTTAAGTATGACATAATTGAGAAGCAAGCTTATGCCCTTATTCAAGCCCTGAAATCATTCAGAATGTATGTCCTACATTCACCCATTACTGCTTATGTTCCTAACAGTGTTGTGAAGATTGTTTTAACCCAGCCTGAATCAGATGGGAAGAGAGGTAGACGGATCACTCAAATTATGGAGTTTGATCTGACTATCAAAACCACAAAGCTAGTAAACGGTGAAGGATTAGCTAAGCTTCTAGCTGAATCCAACTATAAAGTGCTCAAAATCAATCCTGTTTTGGAAATACAAGGGAAGAATCCACGAGAACCTTCCCAAAATTTGAATGAGAAGAATCCACAAGAACCTTCTAAAAGTTTAGATAAGAAGAATACACAAGAACATTCTGTTCTTGCAGAAGGGGAGAATCCACAAGAACCTTCCCTTCACCCTAAAGAAAAGAATCCATAAGAACCTTTACCTTCAGATGAGATCAACCCCATACACATTGATGATAAATTTCTATTATCAAATTGGTATCAAGACATTGTAAATTTGTTGATCCATTTTGAATGTCTAGCATCATTCTCCACAAGTCAGTGTAAAACTCTCAAATTGAAAGCAGACAAGTACTACATCATAAATGAAAACCTATATTGGAAAGACCCACTTAATATCTTGCTATTGTGTTTTACAGAATCGGAGTCTGAAGGAATCATTGACCAATTTCACACAGGATTTTGTGGAGAGCATTACGCTTGGAGAGAAACAACATATAAGATTTTAAGGGGGCAGGATTTTATTGGCCCACTCTTTTCTTACAAGTAGGAGCAAAGGTTAGAAGTTGTGTGCCCTGTCAAATGTTTGCTAGTAAGCAAAAATTAATAGCTCTTCCTTTGATCCCAACTATAGTTTCAACACCTTTTCTCCAGTGGGGATTAGATTTTATTGGAGAGATTCATCCTACTTCATGTAATCAACATAGATGGATCCTCATTGCAACATACTACTTCACTAAATGGGTGGAAGCAATCCCAGTAAGAAATGCTACTGATTCAGTAGTAATCAAATTCATTGAAGAAAACATCTTATCTAGATTTGGTTTCCCAACTCAAATTGTTACTGATAATGCAACAACATTTTCTAGTGTCAAGATGATTGAGTTTTGCCAAAAATATTAGATTCTGCTGCATCATTCAACTACATATTACCCTCAACGTAATGGCCTTGCAGAATCCTCAAATAAAAGTCTGGTGAAGGTAATCAAAAAGACTTTACCAGATCATAAAAAGAGCTGGGATTCTCACCTAATTTATGCAGTATATGAAAACATGATTACTCCAAAAAGATCTACTAGAAAATTTCCTTTTCAGTTAGTCTATGGGAAAGCTGCAATCTTCCCTACCAACTTGGCCTTCCCTGTTCTAAAATTCTTGCAGGATTCAACTGATGAACCTGATGATGTTTCAAGGGGAATAATCAGATTATTGAACTAAATAAAAATAGAGATGAAGTTCAATACAAATTGAAAAAATATCAGAGCAAGATGAAGAGCCTGTTTGACAGAAGAACCAAGGAAAGGGACTTCAAGGAAGGTGATCTAGTTCTAAAATGGGATTCCAGAAGTGAAGATAAGGGAAAACATGGCAAGTTTGACAACTTGTGGTTTGGACCTTTAGCTATTTCTAAAGTGAAGGGAAATAACACTTTTGTGCTACAAAATCCCGAGGGGTTGTATTCCACTTACCCTGTTAATGGAATTTTTCTCAAACATTACATTCAGTATTGAGAAGTTGAAGTAGATTTCATTACTACCATTGTAAAAATTCGGTTTATTTTACCTTTTAAGCTGTCAGTGTTATTTTTTACTGCAAAGACTCCATAGCCCGAAGGCATATGGATATGCAGGTTCTCTGCATTCTACATGAGAAAGAAGTACCCAGTTGGAGCCAATGTTGTAGCATTTTTTGGTTTTGGTAAGCTAGAATCAATTAGTAAAAAAATGAAAATATATTTCAAAAATGTTAAGCTAGGATATGGACAAAAAGAATATTGAATAAAAAGTGTTAGGAAATATTTTGATAAATTTGTCCATATCAAATAAAATGTTAGAATAGATGCCCTAAAAAATGAAGGCAAAAATAAAATGTTAGTATAGAAAGAAAAGAAAAAACACTAAACTCTGAAAGTGTTGCAAGTCTAAATGCCACCACTTTAGTCTAGTTTACTTCTGCAAATAAAAGTTGTGTGCAGTTTGTTTAAAATGCCACACTAGTTTATACAGTCTAGTTATATAGTTTAATCATGATTGGATTTGTTTTAAATTTTGTCAATAGGTAGCAAATAAAATTGGTTCAATAGTTTAAACTGAGCCAATGGAGGAAATAAGGGATAGGGGTAGATTAGGCATAAAAAGGAAATGCTAAGTTGCTAGCTTAAATGAACTCTAAAAAATAAGTGAAAATGTTAAGAGTAAAAGGGTAGGTAGACATGTGAAATGTAATTTGAGCATCAAATGTTTTTATCCTAAGCTGTAACATTGGAAAAACATACATTCGATGATGGGTTTTAATTAACCTAAAGTTTTAAAGTTGCAATGTTGTTTCATAAATATTTCCATTCATTCATTTATCGCCATAACCTGCAGTTGTCACATCCGTTCTCAAAGTCATGACCCCACCATCACTTCTGTTTATGTGTTAAAAACCCCCCACCTCACCTTTCATCCCGCATGTGTACCCAAGATCTGATGGCCCATGTCCCTCGTCGGCCCTCATTCACCGTCCAAACATTATCGGCCCGGGGGGTTTCCGAAATGGGCAGTTTCCAATACCGTTGACATAAATAACCTTTTCTGCTTTTTAGTGTTTCGAGACTTAAAATCTCGAAACTACTTACCCCCGAACACGGTATATCAAGTGACCGTTTATTGCCGCTCGACGTCACACCCCTCCTCATTCCTACCTTTCAGTCAACTGCTGCCTGTCTGTTATCCATTCAATGCCACTTCCGCGAATTTATGATCCAAAGACCCGTTAATTAATCCTGTTGGGTTATTAATGTAAAATTCAAACATTCATTGCCACCCTCGCTCCAATTTTTCCATTATAAACCCTGTTAATTCATGAAAACAGTTACACAGTCCATTTCTGTAACCAAAGCTGATCATTAGAGGTTTCTTCGTCATAGCTCGACCACTATCGACATTAAGCAATTTTTTTTCCTATTCAGGAAACCGACATTCAGGTCCTCTTGCTCATTTTAGAGTTATACTGTTTTCACTGTAATCATTTTGTTTCAGTCCTATTTTTATCATCTTCATTCTGCAAATTGTTTGACAAAATGCCTCCCAAGGGAAAAGAACTTGCAGAAGTCCCAAATCCTCTGATTCATCCAAAAGTCGACTTCCATCATACCCTATTAGTCGACAGAGATTGTAAAATCATTGAGACTTCTTCTCAATTCGATTTATATGAAATCTATTGCTAGATGGAAGATCAGCTAATTGACCAGACAGATGAGAGAGGGCTCTAGAACTCCCAACTCCCTCATTATATTTTTCCCCTGATACACAGAGTACCTGAATTTGTGAGGAAATGCCATGAATCTTATGATCCCAGTCAAAGAGTAATTATTTCACCCACAGGAGAAATCCTTTTCTTAATCAATTTTGATTCCATTGAAAAAATTCTGCAAACCCATGCTACTACACCAACCAATCCTTTTTCCCATGAAAACCTGATAGAAGCCTATCAAAAACTAGACTTTACTAAAAGATCCCAAACCCTTGAACTCTTTCTAACTATTGATAGTCCCCTGCCTAAAAGAAATCCTCCTTATGATTCATCCATTTTCCCTGATAGAACCAAGCAAATCACCTCTATTTTGTCCTATTTGCTTGGTTACAACTCTGATCAAAATGTTAATGAAGCCATCCTTGGTCTCTTGTCTATCTTTTCTACTGATTCTAAACCCACTATCATTTATGATTTCAGTCAATTCCCAGCTGAAGCAATACATGAGCAATTAGTCAAGTGCAATACTGAAGAAATATTCCAGTATGCTTAAGTACTTGTTTAACTTTTTATGTATTTTTAGGGAGACAAATTCCCATTTTCTTTAGAGAAGCTTGACGAGGAAGGAAATCAACAATCGGTGATATTTTGGACTTCAATGGGGATGAAGGAGAAAGAATAATTTACATATAAACAATTCATAGAACTATTTATTCATCCAGCTATCAGTCTTATGAGCAGCACTCCAATACCAAGGATCAGTGAGGAGATTGTCAAAATATTACATTTGGTTGATCAAGCTGCAACAGGGGATTGGTATTGCTACCAAAACTATATAGAGATCAAGGTTTTTGGTTGTGAGCTTCCACCCTACAAATTGCCCAAGTACTTTCCTATCAGAATCTTTGCACTGTAATATATAATGCAGAGGTTAAATGTAGATGAAGTTCACTTTGTGGCTGCAAAGAATAAATCACAATTCACGCTGAAAACCCAAGTTGGTCCATTCATCTATAACACCAAGGCAGCAAGAGAGGAAGCAAACAAATTACTAAAGGAGATGAAGTTTGGTCTAAGGTTCACTTGGTCTTATGACCCAGTGGGAATAGTTTCCAAGCTCAGGATGGAGAAAAAATTTACAACATATCATCACACAGCCAGGCTTGAGATAGAACAATATAAAAAATAGTTGGAATGGGTAGAGAACACCCTCCAAGAGGCTGAAGAGCAGAAAATTTCTACATCAAATTTACAAACTCCACTTGCACAAGAAAAGACAGCTAAGAGAGGGAGGGAAGAACAATCATCCTTGCCAACTGAAGCATCAAGCCAGGGTTTTAGGATTGTGCATAGAAAGAAGAGACCTAGAATCTCTGTGATTGTAGGTGCAACACATGAGTCTCTAAAAACCTCATTTGATGGACTTGAAGAGACTATGCTGCATACATAATCGGGTGCACAGTCTACATAGTCCCCAACTCATTCCACTACTTCTAAGGAGCAATAGATAACCCAGACCAGTTGAAGCACTCAGAAGGACAAGGAGGAAGACATCTTTCATTTTTTCAGTGAGATAAAAAAGAAGAATGAAGAGTTGAAGTTGAACACCTACACATAGTTCTGGAAACATTCCTCCAGTTCTCAGGCCAAACTTCTTTTAGTCTTTGACTCTGAGAAGGGTAGAATGCAGTTGGCTTATCTCTAGGCTTAGGTTCCACAGCCTAGGACTGCTGCTCAATATCAAAAGCAGACCTCTTTTGAGTTCGATGTGAAGGATAAGCATCTAATTGATCAAATTGAGATGCACAAACAAACTGGGCAGATGATTGCTTCAACCCTGACAAACACTACCATGATTTTGTCAAAAATGCAGGTTACCTTGGCCAACACTCAGTCACAACTTAAGTTGTATAAAGTCTCCTCATTAGCAAAGGATACCAAGATTCAATCCTTGGAGAATCTAGTGCTGAAAATGGGATATGATCCCTCAAACATAAATGTTATAGAAGAGCTTATTAAGAAAAAGAATGTTGAAGCTGCTGCATTAAAGAAGCAGCTGAAATTGCCAGCTTCGGAGGACCCAATGGCCAAAGAAATTGAGGAGACAGAAACTCAGAAGTCTGATATGATGAAGCTCATCATAGAGCAAAATATTCAGATCAAACAAATGGAGGAGCAGATGGAGAAACTGGTCAATGAAGAGAGGAAGTTGTTAACAAGGCTCAAACTCCAATGGATATAGTCCCCCTTACAACAATTCCCACCACCAAAGTTTCCACTTCAGCTACAACATCGACTACAGGTGCAACAGAAGGAGCTGAACAACTTGCTGAAGCTATTCAGAACCTGTCTATCCAAACAAGAGAAATTAATAAACTAAAGGATGAACTCAAGGAGTTATGGCATATGAAGTTAGTAGCAGACAGTTCATATGCAGTTGAGTTGAACATAGTCAAAGGTCAGATTGAAGTATTACAAAGGCAACTCAAGGAATATTTCATTGGAAACAAATTGGGTTTAGCAAAGGAAATTATGTGGGAAGAAATTATAGAATCAATCAAGGATATTTGGCCCTTTATCAAGATAGTGTTTGATCAAAAAGATCTTTTAGAGAAAGCCTAGGAAGAAGTTGAAACCATTACCAAACAACTTGAGGATATGCCAGAAATTGCCTCTGATATAATAAAGTTCATAAATTCCAAAGACAACTATAAGCTTGAGGAATTAGGCATAAGTGACAGAACAATAACTATATTGGAGGTAAAGAAGATCATCACCAAGAAAAACCTCATCCTTCAGCTACAGGAAAAGTGCAGCAATGTCAATACCATAGTTAAGAGGTTTTTCAGTAGGATAGAACCCTTGACCAGCAAGGGTTTACCCTCTATGCTTGTGATCAATGACAAATTGATGCCAATTGAGGATTATGTTTAGAAGCTGACAGAGGTGGGCAAACATGTAGCTTCAGTTTCAAACATCATAGGCTCAACAACACCAGCACTTATAGTAAATACACTCAGGGATATTTTCTTTATTTTGAATGAAATCAGACACATATTTTTAGTAAAACCCACTTTTACTAAATATATAGAGATGGATGAAATTTACAGGAGGGTAACCAAGATTTCTATCCCAGATAAAAAACGTTGGGAAGAATTGACAGATTTACTTGACTGAAGGGTGATCTAACAATATTCAGTTTTTGGAGGAATAGTCAGCTAGCTTCAACAATTTTCAAATTTTCCAGTGAGAGTCCTCAACACCTCAGCACCAAAATAGTGCCAGATCAACTAGTAGTTTTTATTTTGATTTTGTAATAATCTATTTTTGTAAAAAGAGTTTAGGATATTTTCTTAGTTCTAATGTTGTATAAATAACTCTCTTCACGGGTTATTAAGGGTTGCACCCTTGAAGAAGAATTTTGAAACCTTAAATGTACTTGACTTTTCTGGATCATTAATATAAAAGCAAAGGATTCTAAATTCTGATTTACACAGTTTGGTGTTTCCTATAAGTTTTTCTAGTATTATTTATTATGTTTTTCTTCATATTCTTATGTCTTACATAGACAACTAGGTAGGAATAATTTGGTTTCAACCTATTCCTATAAGCTTCTAAAGTGATAATCTGTAAAGAAAATGAATTGATGAACTATTTATTTAATTAACTCCCTCTAAATCAATAAATCATCAACATCTTTTGTAAGCTTAAGCATATTCTGTTAAACCTTCTAAATATAGTTTAAAGGTTTTCATACTTATGATTATTTAATTTTCAATCTGAAGACTGTGATATTCATATCATTTCTTTGTTTCTGCTCACCACCATCTTATAAGCTAAAATCACTGTGTGAATTCTAATAGCAGCCCTCTGTTTAGATATTAATATTATTCAAAAGATTAAGCCTCATTGTTTTAAATATGTCTCCTACATTGGTCATCCAAATTAAAACAAAACCCCCAAAACAATTATTTTAGATCCCCTGGCATGATAGCTAACTATTATCATCTCAGAGATACAACATATTCAACAAATTAATTTAGAATGAAATCTCTGGACAACATTTTCCAGAGTTTGACCCTTAGTCTCCAACTGAGTCATTAAATTCCTTTTATGCAATACCTTATTTATTTCTAGGATGGTCTCAGTCCTATATGCAATTTGAATCTGCCCTAACTCTGATCTAGTCTTTGAATTCAACACTTTGATCATGGTTGTAGCCTCAACTGGTTTTTTTCCTAGTGTTTTTCTAACTTGTTCAATGGTTGTTTTGCAACTGTCAATTAACTCTTCTTGTTCAAAAATAGTCTGAATGGATGGCCAAATATCAGTTATGGCATGATTTATATCCAGCCAAATACTTTCCTTGGCTTGGGCCAAGGTGTGAGTCATCACTGACTGATTTTCCAATTGATCAACCTTCTTGGCAAGTTGGTGAGATTTATGAATCTCTTCCACCAAGAGGGTATCATTTTTTATTATTATATATTTTGTGCTTCTAGATTCTTTAGTTTTTGTTGGAGCTTATCATTTTCTTGTCTCAGAAGAGACAGGTCTTGCATAACTTTGTTCAAATCATCTGGTACTGATGTTGAATCCCCTATTGTCCCTACAACTGTAATTGGTATGGTTTTTCTTAGAGCTATAGTCAATTGTGCAACCTCTTCTTTTTCCTTAAGAAACTTCTCTATATGTTCCTCCATTTCCTTTATCTGCATTGCTCAATGATCAATTTGAGCACATCTTGTTTATGCTACTCACTTTCTTCTATTATTTTGTTTGTGGATCCTCTATAAAAGGAAACTTCCGCTGTTTCTTGAGTGTTGGTATGTCTAGTTTTTTTCTTGAGGATATCCTCCACTACTTTGACATCACTGAGATCATAACCCAACTTGATCACCAAATCTTGCAATGTTTTGATTTTAGTTTCCTTTGTTAATGAAGAAATTTTTTGCAATTTTAATCGTGTCTGGACATTGGTGAGAGATGTCTTTAACTTTGAAAGTGCTATAACAATATTTGTCGTGGTGGAGAAAATTGTTTCTCTAGACTGTCTATGCATATCCATTTGATTAATGGGATGTATTTTCTTTGCATCAAATGAGAAGATAATCTTCTTATAGTTTGAAGGGGTTTTTGGAGATGGTACTTGAGCCTGTAAGAATGCCATTTGCATCCTTCCCTTCTCACTATCAAATGCCATTAACAACCTATGTTGGGAGGTAGAAGTCTACTTCCAAAACTGAGCATAGGTGCTAGCTTTGAGTGTTTCATTTTTCTGCTTAATTTCCAAAAACTTACTGAAGATGTTGGGATCATCATGTTCACCCAATTCTGTTGACTGTGATTTTTCTGAAGGATTGTGTGAGGCTAAGGAGGATGCGGTATCAGGGAAGAGCTCATCTAACCTGGTGGGAACCTATAAACCAACCATAACAATAGTTTCTTGTTCTTCCTCATTCTGAATGGTGACATCTTTTAGATGTGTCCTCTGCTTTTTTTGTTGAATGATGAATTCTTGGGCCCTTATTTATGTACATGCTGAAGATGACAATTCTTCCCCTTTCCTTTTTCACTGTTTATCTTGAGGTACTGGAGTGTGGAGGGTGGTTGTAGATAAAATCTTCTATTCTGCTTGTAGTGTATTTTCCTCCCACTAGTCTTGATTCATGAACTTCTCGATCTCTAGTCTGGGGGTATGATTATAAGGTGCGGTTTTGAGTTCCACCCTTAAATTAGAAATTATGCTGAATGGGTCATATGACTAGGTGAAACTGGTCTGAAAATTGAATTGCTTGAGGATTGAGTCTACCTCCTCTCCTGTTGTTCTGGTATTACTATGAATGGTCCTACTTGGGTCTTGTTCTTAAATTGCGATTTCCTTTTACCTAAGACAAAATGGATTTCATCCATATTGATCATCTGCCTTATGTATTCCAGAGAGAAAATCTTCATTGGAATATATTTAGGTAGCTTGTAGGGAGCCAACTCACATCCATATACCCTTATATCTGTATAATTATGGTATAGATACCACTCTCCAGTTTCTGTTTGCTCACTTAGGTGAAAAACCCTTTTAATCTCTGAACTTATCCTTGGCTCATTCTGACTTCTAAGAAGCCCTGCAATTGTATCAACAAAACTATCTATGAAGTCTGCAAATTTAAACTATGTTGAGTTTTTCCTGACTAATGAAGTCCACTGCATCATTGATTGATTGATGCCTTGATCATCTTGTTTGTGTAAATTTATTGTAAACTTATCTTCTTGTTGAAAAAGAAACATATAGACTAATACATATGCATATTTAAACATGCCTTTTGTAGTAATCTTCATAATTTGTTCATGCATATTATCAGCCAGAAATTGGCTAGTATTAAACATGACTGTTGGCTTGTGTTCATTAGATAAAATAGATAGAAATCCTAGAATAGGATCATCTACCCACTGGTCTAATTAATACCCTAAAAGGCAAGAAACTAAAGCAATGATCTGTTTTGCTTTCTCTGGGAACATAGAAGATGGATAGGGGGGATTTTTCTTAGGAAGTTGAGAATATTTAGGAAGGAAAATCTCAAAAATCTGTGCTCTCTAAGGGAAGGTGAGCTTATGGTACAAATCCATAACGACAACTACAAAAAAATGGTCGAGGGAGTCATTTTCAGGAATTAAAAACATTTGGCTTACAGTTTCAGGTGCAATTGAGACCAGAATGTCTCCATTCTGGACCACAATAGTTCTTTTGCAGTGGATTGTATCTAGATGGACACCACATGACAAGATCAGGGAAATAGTGTGTCTGTGGGAAGATGAAAATGGGTAATAGGGATTCCCAAAGGTTAATTTCATCCTGTTGGTCTAGGTAGTTTTACTTCAACTAGTGGTGTAATTCGAACATGTCGAATTCACACTCGGTATCGACAATCTTGTAATACTGGTATGCTAATGGGATATGGTCAATGTCCAAGGTAGCAGAGATTTAGGGTTATCCTCACTCTTTGATTTGTACTAGAGGATTGGCCCTTTCCCTTTGGTGCTATGTGTAAGGAGTTTGAGAAGGAAAAAGGTAACAGAGATTCGACTTGAACAAGTACCTGGATAAGCTATGAATATCTGTCAATGGTAGTGGGCTGTGAATTTGTTGAGATTGACAGGTGCTGGCAATAGTAGGGGTTGCGAGAGCTGAAAACAATACCTACAATTAAAAATAGTAACAACACAACTAGGAAAGTTGCGTGGGATGAGACGAGGTGGATTTTATAAGACTTAGATCAATTATTGTGGTGGTTAGAACCATTACGGAATGAGATTTAGGTGAATTAATGGGCAACGAGAAATTTGCAATGGATAAATGTACAACTAGTAGATGGAAACAGAAATAGGCAATGAGCAAATGGAGGAATGACAAGTGGAATAGAGTAATTAGTGATAGGTAAATACGCGAGGTGACCATTGGCGGGAGTGGAGGAGAGATAGGTGGATTTCAGAAGGGGGGAGTAGTGGTATATAGTTTTTAGTGAGGGGGGTGTGAATGCATGAGGAAGCGCCACATTGCGTGGGGCCCAAGAAAAGCAACACTGCTTTTTAGACCCCCGCCCCCCAATTTCCGTTAACAGGAAATGGGATGAGGGGGTGAGAAGTCGTTTCCCCGTCGTTGATTCGGGAGGGGAAAATCATGGCCATTGAAATGTACGTTTGCGATATCACAAGCCGATAAAACATCTTGTCATCTCTTGACCTTATAATAAAACCCAATGCTTAATGCTTATTTAAAATTGCTAATCTTGTTTAAATGACATGATTAGTTCATTATTTAACCAATATTAATATATCTAAATCATGATTAATATATCCGAAGGGTGCATTGATCTAGCAGACCCTCTTTTATTTCCTAAGGTTACTTCTAACGCTATTCTAGTGCATATAATGCAATTGACCAAGTTTAAATGCTTTGTTCACTTTTTCTCTAATCTATCCCATCTACTAATTTCAACCAAGATTAGACAGTTTTGTTGAATTATTTCCTAATCTAAAAACATAAATTTAAATATGTTTGATCATGATTATACTATATGATTCAAACAAGAACTATTTCTAGTGGCATTTGAGCTTGCTCACTTGTACACTTGTTTTTCTTTTCACGGGGTTCTTTTCATGGGGGTTTTTTGTTTGTTTGTTTTTTTTACCATCTTTTATAAATATCTAACTTATCAAAACCATTGATGTTACAACAGGGTAAAGCAGTTTCACCTTCAACAGCAAGAGAGCAGGACAACACTTCTTCGGGCCTAGTCATCAACAAAAACCCTCGAGGATAGTGCCAACAACTTCAGCAGTTTTAGATCTCGTATATTTTTGTTCTATTTATGTAAAAGGTTTTGAGATATTTTGTAACAAATATTGATATTTCTAATGAAAGTATTTTGTTAGAATTTGTATAAATACTTCAAAATTCGAAGTATTAATGTTGAGACCTATATGAAAAAAGAAGACTTTTTGATGTAAAGTTATTCACTATGCACAAGTGATCAATTCTCAGTAATACAGAAAGTTGTTTCAGGATTCCTGTGTTAGACTCATTGGTGAAGTTTTCTCTCATGTGTGTTTTTTCTCTGTCATCACATATGTTTTCCTTATCTGTTTTGTTCAGATAAAAATAAGAAATTGAATTTGTTTAATTGCGCTCAATTTTGTCTTATGAACAATAATTGATGCTTTCCAACTTATGTTAAATATAGAATTCTTAAATGCTCTATGTTTAATTGATCCTTAATATTTCCCTTTGTCTCACTTCACAAAGCTCATAAGATCTGATAGTCTACCTACCTTGCCCTTTTACACTTGTCTGTTAACTCTGCAATTGTTCTACTTAAAGCTGATTGATTCCATTGCCCAACGGCTTCCTAATACAGTTTCAACCAAACAATCCAAAAAACCAAATTCTGAAACTTACATCTAGCCTAAAATCCTACTACAAACAAATCTAAATCTAACAGAGAGATCCCTCTCTGAGTTTAGAAGGGCTAGCTTCTAAACTTAAAAGTGGTTCTGTGGCTACCTTTGCAATTCCTTTACAGCCTGGGAAATTATGGAGTACTAAAAGTTTCAACTAGCTCATGCACCCAACAAATGCACTGAGTTGTAAGCCCATACCACATATAGAGATCAAGAATGCAACTATTTCTCTTAAACCACATAGAACAACTCCATTTTCCCAAAATCATGTAGGAATCATTCCACACATTCATAATGGAATATAAATACATAGTAAGCAATTATATAAGGTTTACATGCACGTAGGCTACATGAGCACTTATCTGGTAATGAAGAAACTGACAACTGAGATTAAGACTCCAACTCTCCACCCAACTTTAGATTGGATTGCATTGTAGTATTTCTTGCAGCCAATCACCCCTGAGCTAGTTTCAGAGCTTGAGGAAGAGTGCTCAAAGGAGCTTCTCATAACTTCAATACCAATGGGAATGCCATATCACACGAATAGTTGGAAAAGAAAGTGGATTACCGAGTCCTCTGTTGCCCTTGGTAGTGCCTCTGCCTCCATCCATTTAGTCACATACTCTATTGCAACTAATATATATGTCTTTTGATTAGATGATGGGTTTATTGGATCGATGAAATCTAACACCCATCGCTCAAAAGGTTCAATGACTATCTATAGGTGCAGGGGCATCTCATCAGACTGCCCAGGGCGTCCCATTCTTTGGCAACTGTCACATGCCTGGACAAACTTCTTGGCATCTTTAAAAATGGTGGGCCAATAATAGCCCATCTGTAATACCTTGTGACTATTCTGGTGATTTGCAAAATTTCCATTGCAAGGCCCATCATGGAAAGCTTTTAAGATGTCAAAGATCTTGTCTTCCCTGACACATCTTCTAAAGTGCATATCGGCCACTGTATGACATAAATAGCCTCCTATCCAAGAGAATCACATGTTGCGCTGTACTATTTGTTTTCTTTCATTAGGCGTCAGGTGCTTGGGTAACTTGCCTATTGCCAAGTAATTTGCGACATCCGCATACCATGATGTTTTCACGGTTACAACAAATGAATGTTCATCAGGAAACTGGTCTTCTACTGTTGCGGAGTCATCTGTATTTGGCATACGTGAAAGGAAATCCACTACTGGATTTTCTTTTCCTGTTCAATCTTGATAGTGATATCAAATTCCTGCAAAAGAATCAACCATCTTGTCACTCTTCCATTTGTAACAGGTTTATTAGCTAGATATTTAATAGCAGAGTGATCAGTGTATATGACCACAAGGTATCCTGTTATATAATGTTTGAATTTATTGATAGCATAGATTATAGCCAAAAATTCTTTTTCAGTAACAATATAATTTAATTCAGTAAGAGACAGATTCTTGCTGATACAGTATATTGCATATGGCTTTTTATCTTCCTCCTGGCCGAGAACTTCTCCAATGGTTGTGTCTGAAGCGTCAGATGAAATCTGGAATGGAAAATCCCAGTTTGGGCCCCTTAATACTGGGGCTGTTAATACAAGCCACTTTAAATCTTCAAAAGCACTGTCACATTTATTAGTCCAAATGAAATCAATATTTCCTATTAATGCATATAGTGGTGTAGAAATTCGAGAAAAATTATTTATAAATCTTCTATAATAGCCAGAAAATCCCAAGAAACTACATACCTCAGTTTGTGTGGAAGGGGTAGGTATTAAAAGAATTATTTGAATTTTTGCTGGATCTACCTAGATTCCAGCTGCTGAGATATAGAGACCCAAGATGAGGCCCTCGGTCATCATCATGTGGCACTTTTCATGGCTTAAATAGAGTCTGGTGGCAATGCATCTTTGTAGAACTTTCTGCTGGCTTGAAGTCATCTCCATAAGGTGTAAAGTCATCCATGTACACCTCAAGCCCTTCATTTATCAAATCTAAAAAAATGTTGAGTATAGCCCTCTGAAATGTGGCAGGTGCATTGCACAGCCCAAAAGGTAAGACCCTGTAAGCAAATGTTCCCCAAGGGCAGGTAAAGGTAGTCTTATCCTGATCTTTAGGGGAAATCTAAATTTGCTTGTATCCGCTGAAGCCATCTAGAAAAGAAAAGAATTTTTTTCCTGCCAATGTGTCCAAGAACTGGTCAATGAATGGAAGGGGAAAATGGTCTTTTTGGGTTGCTTTATTAAGCTCTCTATAGTCAACACATATATGCCACTTTCCATTCTTTTTTGGCACCAATACTAATGGAGAGACCCATTTGCTGTCAAATATGGGGTAGATGAAGTTTACATCTAACCGTTTTTGTAGTTCAGCTTTAACAATATCTTTAAAATGAGGATTTAACCTCTATTGAGGTTGTCGAAGGGGTCTGGCATCTTTCTTTGTATAAATGTGGTGCATGCATAATTGGGGATCAATCCCTTTCATGTCCGAGTAATCCCATGCAAAGGCCTCCTTATATTTTCTCAAGAGTTGAACAAGCTTCTACTCTTGGTTAGAAGTTAGATTTTTGTTAATATTCAAAGTTTTTCCAGGCTCAATTTCTATGGTTTTGCTGTTATAAACAGAAGTTATTGGTATTGATTGATCATTAATATCTTTTAAGGGATCTTCTTCTATTTCGTTATCAAGGGCTGCTTCGATCATGTGACATTTTAGATGGGATACGACATTTGGTTGGTTAATGTAAGTGTTAATGATGTCATATTAGGTTTGATCCTTAAATTCGAGAGCATCTTCTATGGTTAGCGGTGATCTAATGTTTTCAGTTAGATATGATACAGGTTGTTTTCTGGTTTTGATTGTTGTTAAATTTAGCTGATCTGGAGGATATAAGGCTAAATTCTTCACATTGCTTCCTCTTGCTATAGTCAAGCTGCCTATTCAACAACTTATGTAAGCATCTGCGGTTGCTAGCCAAGCTCTACCTAGAATTAGGGGATGTCCATCGAGTCGGTTTCTAGGATTGATGATCAGAAAGTCTGCAGGGCATTCCCAGGAGTCTACTGACACCATCACATTCTGTAACGTGCCTTCTGGTTTGACTACCGATCGGTCAACCGGTTCCAACAAGGTCATGGCTGGGTCCAAGGATGTAATGCCGAACTTTTGACAAGTTGTGGTTGCAAGAATATTTATTGCTGCTCCTAAATCGACTAATGTATTGGGGAAGGAGCATCCATTTATTTTCACAGTGACTATAGGATTTCCTGGGTCCTCATATTTTACAGGTGTTTCTCTGCCTGATGGTAAATCAGATAAGGTACCGACTTCATGGACAGTTGGGGTTTTTTTTATTTGCCTCTTTGGCTTTTTCATACACAATTCCTTAATAGTTTTTGCATAAATCGGAATGTCCTGAATAGCCTGGAGGAGTGGTAGTTTTATACAAAAATTTTCAATTCTCCTAGAAGATCAAAATCGGGGTATTTTATCGAGCAGGGTATGACTAATATTTCTAGGAATAGTGGAGAAGAGGTGATCGTTTTATTGTGAGTTTTCTATGTAACCATGTTCTCGACTTGTAGTGCTTGTTCTACAAGTAAGTGATCTTCAATTTGTTTGTTGTTATCCCCCTCTGATTCTATTATCCCCCTAGATCTTAATTGAAGCTCATTGCACTCCCTTAAATTTGTTTCTGGCTTTGGTCCTTCAATAATTTTCACAGATTGAACCAGTCTGTTGTTGGGGTTTGGGTTGGGTTGGGCTGAAAGCTGCGGTCGTAGGTTGGTCTGAGGGTTCTATTGCATTGTGTAGGGTGCAACAGTGTGGGTTGAGGTATGGGGATTGTTCCTGCTAGCCGATTTGTAGGTCTTTGCCAGCTTAACTGCTAGTTCTAGTTCTGTGAAGTCGAGGGTGGCCATTGGGATTGATATGCATTATTCTACCAAAACAGGGGAAGTAAGAGGAATTTGGCCAATTGTTATTTTGATTTGATTGGTTGGGCCAGGGTGGCATAGGGAATGGTTTTTGTGACCAATTGGAAAAAGGTGGTTGATTCTGCCACATGGCTCCTAGATATTGTTGCGAATTATATTGCGAAGTTTGAAAGAAAGAGGATGGATTAGTTGGCTTACCTATTTGTCATGGCTGTCATTGGCGACGCTGATTTAGGAGGTAGACTGGTTTTGTTTCTTCCTTTGCCTCCTTACAGACTGCTTTAAATCTTGGTAGTGATGGGCAGCTTTCTGTAGCATGATCTTTCGTACATATGGCACATGTTTGTACCATATCTAGCGCACACTCTTTGTGACTATGCTTCTTCTTGCATCTCGAGCAAAATATCACCAGGTTTTGTTCTACTTCAGCTTATTTTTGCTTGGTGTACATGATGTCTAATTCCATGGTCAGAGTTCCCAAGATATCTGTTTTAAAATCCTCTAGCAGATTACCGATTTTTGTACGAGTGATAGTTCCGCCAAAGATTTTGCTGTCCTTGGTGGGCATGTCGCGTTCTGCTGGTTTCAATCTCGTACTACCTCTTGAGCACTTGATACACAATTTAATAATATCAACATAATCTTCTTGATATATGTCACCTTTACCCATAATATTTAATGTTTCTATCCATTGTTCTTTCATCCCTTTAATCAATGTAGTTTTTAGCACATTATCAGGTAAAGGCATATTTGCGTAGGGCGATCTTCGGAAGTTATATTGGAAGTGTTCTACATACTCTTCCAATGTCTCACTAGGTCTCACTAGGTCTTGCTATCATTTGAAATATTTCATCTTTCAATTCCATAGATCTACAATAGTCCTAATGTTTTTTTAGGAAAGCATTTTTCATTCGATCTTAATCATTTATTGTTCCCCCACCTAATCCCATCAACCATCGCAAAGCTGCTCCTTTCAATGTAGAGGTAAACAACTTTAGTTTTTGGGGGTTGGTGGTATAATCATAACCACGACACAATACATCAAATTCGAACAGAAATGCATCTGGGTCCTCTGATGTTAATCCATGAAAGGTAGGAATATTTTGGAGAGGGATGGCTTTGATGGGTGCATTAACACTGTGTCAACGATGGGATATTGCAATGTAGAGGTCTGGGGTGCTTGTGGGTTGTTTTCCATTTGATCAAATATGTGCCAATACCCTTTTGGGATCTCTAGAGAGTTATTCCTAGGATGATTAGAAGGGGTGGGAATGATCTTGACAGCGCTTCCTAGATTTGGGATACTAGGTGTTCCTTGTTGAATTACTACCTGAGGGGATCTTGGTTCCTCTGTTTTCCCTGTTTCTCCTCCTCCTTCACAAATATTACACGAATTCCCTTCTTGTGAGAAAATTCGACGCAAATTTTCAATCTCTTGAAAACTCTGCTTAGTTCCCACTGTTTTGCTGTGGACCTCAGCATAGGCTACAGATGTTGAGCCTGCGGC
Source organism: Pinus taeda (assembly GCA_000404065.3). Classification (NCBI taxonomy): domain Eukaryota; kingdom Viridiplantae; phylum Streptophyta; class Pinopsida; order Pinales; family Pinaceae; genus Pinus; species Pinus taeda. The sequence goes on from APFE031204672.1 coordinate 367,674, forward strand.
CCGAAGGGAGACAGTAGGTTGTCTGAAAGCAATGTTTCTAGGACCTACTGATGGCTGAGATTCAGCTTTCTTTAAGATGTCACCTATGAACGTTGATTGTCCAAGGGTCACCGGTCCCTTAGATCTGTCTGGTTTGGGTAGTGGAATTGTTTTTTTTTTTTTTTTCTTAGTCATGCAAAAAATTCAATTTTTTATCTCTACCCTAAGTTCTTAACAATTCTACTGGAAAGCGGGTGGGGGAGCAGGCATTTTACATGCTTCGTACGCAGGTTTTTACCTTTCATTTTTAATACCCAATTCTCTCCCAACAGATAAGCAGTAAATACCCACTTCAAATTTCTATAATTGTGCTGAAAAGCAAGCGAAGGAGCAAACATTTTACTTGCTCAATATGTAGGTTCTTACCTTCCATTTTCAAAACCCAATTCTTCTTCAACAACAATCATCAGATGTACATTACTCCTTAGAAATGGCTACACTTTCCCCAGCAACGACACCAAAATGTTGAGTGATAAAAGATTCCTTTTTAACTCCTAATTATCTTCACATTAATTATCAATCTGGGCAAGTCTTTCTATTTCAAGAGTGTACACAGTATGTGGCGGCTATTTAACTCAGAGAGTAATGTTTCTAAATTGCAGTATAGATCTTACAAATACAAGAGTAAACGGATGCAACAAGTAAATTCTAATTGCAATTAAAAGAAAACTCAATCCTTTAATGAAATCAAATCCTACAACAATTCAGGTAATAACAATATGCAATCCAAGTAACAACAATATCAGTTAAGAGTACAATGGTGATAACTCTTCTCCTAGAAACTGATTGAATTTGAATCAAACGCACTAGTTTGTAAAACAACGATGGCATCAATCTAAGAGCCTAACAGTCGTAGTTAATTCTCATTACAGTTGATTACATCGAGCATGATATTCATCTAGGAAACTCAATCCAAAGCGAAAGGAAACTAATTAAACAACACTGTTGTAAATTGTATAAAACAGAGCTTATTCTGTCAACGCAAAGAAATAAGGAACAACAATGAAATGAAATAGCCAAAAGTAATAATAATATCAAACTGTCACACTTGCAATAATTGAAAATATATGACATAGGTGAAGCAGTGAATTCCACCGGAAGCCGAGCCCTTAGCTGCCAACATACACTGCTGGTTACTTCAGATAAATGAAAAGGAACAACAACTCCTCTTATATATTATTCATTAAATAATATTACAATGTAGTTGCGTTCTTTTCTATAGCAAAAGTCTGTAATAGAGAATTACAATAATAATAACAATAGTCATCCCCTTTCCGGTTACAATTGTTTCCTTTTATGATGAGAAAGGGGTAAAAAGATAGATGATAAAAGTGATCCCTCAGGATCGGATTCACGCAATTTTCTAACTTCAGACATCTTTCCCTTCTTGCGCTGATCCTGTTGATTTGCTTTTGGACGTATCTGCAACCGCCGTGTCCTTCTTTAGCTTGCTGCTTTTTCGTTGTCCCTTAGTTAGGGAACAACAGTTGTCCCTTAGTTAGGGAACAACAGTTGTCCCTTTTCGTACTTTCCTGCATAAAGAAGGATGATAATTAGCCAAAGCATAATTGCAAATAATTTCTGTATTTCTTACCGTAATTCCTTAATAGATTAGCGCATTGAGATATAAAAAGGATGAGAATAAAGGAAAAGTATAATAAGTTAATAGTAAATGCATACCTTTTCCATGAACCAACACTTGTGAGGCTATATGGATGAGGAATGTTCTTGTTAGTTTGTTTGGTCATCAAATGGATCCAATTGTGATTTACTATGACAATCAGAGTTGTATCAAACTCTCCGAGAATCTAGTTTTTCATGATCGGTCCAAGCATATTGATATTTAGTATCATCATCTTAGAGATTGTGTGCAAAGGAGAATCATGTTGCTGGAGTAAATTGCCACAGAGGAGAAGGATGCAAATATTTTGAAAAAGGACTTGTAAATATGAAAATTTGAGTTTCATAGAGGCTGCAACAACCATTTGAGATTGAGATAGATGCCTCCAACTATGCTCTTGGTGTAGTTCTTACTCAGCATGGGCATCTAGTGGCTTACCACAGTAAGACATTTTCAGACACAGTTTGAAAGTACCCCACTTATGACAAAGAAATGTATTCCATTGTGTATGCCTGTCGACAATGGAAGAATTACATTATGGGGAAGGAAATAATCATCCACATATACCACCAACCTCTATAGTTCATACAGACACAAGGGAAGTTGCAGAATGATCGCAATAAAAAATGATCCACTTATCTGCAACAATTCCATTTGAACATTAAGTATAAGAAGGGAAACATCAATAACGTAACTAATTGCCTCAGCTGACCACTAGTCATGGCGCTGATCACTTTTCTTGACTCCTGTGGGCATGAGACATTGGGGTGGCCGCATATTTACAAGAGCGATCCAGAATTCGGTAGCATATACCAGACACTCCTTGAAGGGAAGTAATTTCCAGATTTTCACCTTTAGGATGCACTATTATGCCACCTGGGACCCATCTATGTTCCTTCAAGTGAGCATGCCAAGATGATTTGGGAGTCACACTGCAGTCGGATCGCTAGACATTTCAGATTAAAGAAAATAGTGGTGGTATTGCAAAAGTATTTTTATTGGCCGAAACTTCGTCAAGATGTTGGGGAGTACATTAGATCCTGTGCCATTTCCAAACCAACCATCAAGAATCAAGGCTTGTATACTCCTCTACCTACTCCTAGCTGGCCTTGGGAATATGTCTCCATGGACTACATGTCAGGCCTTCCTTCTACTAAGCATGACAACGATTGTGTTTTTGTGGCCATCGACAAATTCTCTAAGATGGCCATCATGGCGGTCTGCAAGAAGAGTATCACAATAGAGGCCACTGTTAAGCTCTTCTTTGAGTGAGTGTGGGTACACTTTGGGATCCCATAGTCCATTATTTTAGATCGAGACAACATATTCCTGAGTGCATTTTGGTCAAGTCTCTGGTTGATTCTGGATACAAAACTTACTAACTCCACGACTTTCCATCCCCAAACTGATGGCCAAACAGAGGTTGTCAACAAAATGATCGTACCTATTATGTTCATGTACAACTCAAAGCATCCACACACATGGGATTAAAGTCTCCATATGTCCAAAACAGCTACAACAGAGCTCTCCACAACTCAACATGCCACATCCCCTTTCAGGTAAGGTTGGGATTTCAACCATTATGCCCCATTGTTGTGGCCATCCCATTTGCAGCCACTCAGGTAGATTTAGCTCACGTTCAGTTCCAAGCTAAAAGGGCTAACAACTTCATTGAACACATTCAACACGTCTGCCAATAGGTCCATGATATATTGGACAGAGACAATGCTAAGTACAAGCAACACCATGATCAACATCGAATTCTACACAAGTTCCAGGTGGGTGACAAAGTTTGGTTACATTTGCAGAAGGAGAACCTTGTTGGACCCCAATGCAAGCTTCACCCACTTAGATATGGGCCATACACCATCACAAAGGCCATCAGTGATAATTCCTTCGAGCTCAACATCCCACAGTTCCTTGGTCTGCACCCAATGTTCAATGTAGATCACCTTCAACCATACTTTCCACGATTGTTGGACACATTTGACATTGCATAACAACTCACACCAATAGAGGTCAACCTAGACTACATGGAACAAGCCACAACTAATCAAATGATAGACAGGCAGGCTAAGAAAACTTGCCAACAAAGAATATAGTTATATTGAGTTGTTAAATTAGGCCAACTCCTTCACCAAGGCAAGTGTTTCACCAGAGACCATGTTCAACAGAAATTTCCTCACCCCATGGAGGCTTTGCACGCAATGGGGACCATTGCTCCCTAAGGGAGGAGGAATGATCTAGGTGGATATAGGTGGCCATCGACGTATTCCACCTCAACCCCCCAGTCAGTTTCATTTGTTTCCTTATTCATTTCAACATTTACTATTTTTAGTAGTTTTTCAGGTCCTGAACTTCTGGAGCAGATTTGACCCCCTAAACTGCGTTTTCTTTTGGGTCCATGGTAGGCCAATAGCCATTGGCAGGGGCCTATAGCGAAACATGTAGTACTTGGTGAGACCTTTACAACAAGGTATCTTACGTGCCAAATAGAGATAATATGACCAAGTTATGACCCCGAGAAGTTAGCTGCCGAACTAATCCCAATGGGGCCCACAAACTCTTTTTGTTACATCTCCTGGGGTTAGGGTTTTGGTTGTTTAGGGTTTTCTCATGTTTTCCAATAATAAATAGGCCCTCAAGCCTCATTGTAACATAATTCAGAGGCATGTAGCCACCACATCTCTTCTCAGAGATAAGCTACCATCGTCTGAGCTATCTTATTTCCATTTTGTTTGTAAGCATAGTTCAGTATTTTTCTATTAATGAAATGATGTGTTTTTCTGTTGCATCTCTGAGTTTATAATTATATCTATAAGTTGTTGCATTCCCGTTTCAGTTCAGATCAGTGATATCAGAGCAATCTGCTTTTTCTTTGTTTTTCTTTGCATGTCCCCAACGAGGTAAGGGTATAAGGAGTTAGAGCTTGATCTGGTTGAACCAATGCAAGATTAGCCTCACAAAACCCGATGACCCCCCATCGCGGAATAAAATAAATATGAGATGGTAAGAGATCCTTTCAAAATGTTTCTTGAGTAAGCCATCGAGCGATGAAGGGTCGTAATGACGGATAACTTTGCCTAGATCCTTCGACGACTACCCACAGGCAATGCATCTTCATCCAGCAGCCACTTTGGAAGCGCCACTACTTTTAAGGTACAAGTTAACTTCGATATTCCCATATTTGAAGGCTTGGTAGATGTAGACATCATAGATAAATGGTTAAATCCATTGGAAGAATATTTTTCAGTTCATGACTTTTCCAATAAGGAAAAGATTACTTTTGCACTTCTCAAATCCACCCCACAAGTCAAGGACTGATGGGAAACTTATTGTGAACAAAAGGATGAGAGTAAGCCCTCACTATTATTAGCCACATCCACTTGGAATTATTTCTGAGACGCCATCAAGGAACAATATTACCTTATTGGGAGCTATGAAGACAAATACATAAAATGTATGATGCTACGGTAGGGAAGGGACCAAGATGTGCCAGAGTTCACAAATATTTTCCATACCCCTCGCACAAAGCTAGGTATCAAGGATACTGAGTGGCATTTGGTGCTCAAGTACCGCAGTTGTCTACACAAGTACATCCAAGATGAGATGGAGTTCCTAGACATTTCCTTGCTCGACACAGCTTATTGGTACGCTACCAAGATTGAGTAGATGTTTAAACAAAAGAAGCAAGACTTTGGATCTACAAATCCAAAGCAAGGAAAAGGTGCCCCTAAACCACAAAACAAAGGACCAAGCCAAGGCAGGGCTACCCAGGACAGCTCACCGAAGCTGCAAGCAAAGAACAATACCACGAAGATGAAGAATGACACAGAAAAATGGTGTGAGTTCCATAAGAGCTCCACTCACAATACAAGTGAGTGTCAGGCCAAGCAGTCCCTGGTGGCCGAGCTGAAGGCTTCGAAATCAGATGTAAGTTCCGACTCTGAATTAGATCTTGACAAGGGAACTAATAAAGGGAAGCAGATCATTGATGCGGAGTCCAGTGCCACCGTGGCCACCACCAAGATCCAGAAGATTACGCCTGAAGATCGAGAGGAGGGGGAACGTCTCTTCCACTCATAGATGTGGGTGAAGGGTTTTCTGCTGTAGTTCATTGTCGACAGTAGGAGCCAAAAGAACCTCATTTCAGCAAAGGTCATGAAGTGGCTGTGTCTAAGGACTACAACACATACACACCCGTACACCATCAGATGGCTTCACTAAGGACGTGATCTTCACGTTAGCCAATAGTTTCGCCTTCCCTACAACATCATGCCCTTCACGGATGTGGTACTGTGTGATGTTGCTCCTCTTGAAGTTTGTGATGTATTGTTAGGACAACCATAATTGTGGAAGCGACATGTTGTATATGATTCTATAACTCGCTCTGTGATTAATACTTTGGATAATAAGTCATACAAGATACCGGAGGTAGCCCCGCCTACCGCAATCTCTTTGATCACTACAAAGTGATGCAGTAAGATAATTTCCCAGACCAGGAAATTTGTTTTCCTTATGAATTTCCCCCAGGGAAAGAAGAAGGTTGTGGCCATGGCTTCCAGGCAGGGCTCCTCTGCACAACAACAATATATGGACAAGATCATGGAGGCATATAGGGTTATTTTCGCCTCACCCACAAGGCTAACTCCGCACTGTTAGGTCAAGCACTCCATCAATCTGACCCTATGCGCATCACTGACCAATGGACCAATCTATTGATCTATTTTTGTATGATTACTTTTTTCTGTCTAATAACAATTACAAATTTCTAAACATATGCTTGCTTATTGCTTCTTGTGCTGAGGTTTCATTAGTTGTTTGTGTATGTAATCAGGTAAATTTCCTTAAGTTTAAAATGAAATTCATGAGAAAAATAAATTCAAAAACAAATAATGAACAACATAAATTAAAAGTACAACAAACCATCAAAGAGACACTTTAACACAATATTTTGATGAAGGAGTTCACCGCTCCTCGGCTACATCTCCTTGGTCTAGTTTCCATGGCTTGGGCTTTTGTATTGGCTCAATGTGAAAAAATGTTATTTTACAAAGCTCTATGGCTCCTGATACCTACACCAATGTGTTTAGAATGTCCAAATTAGCTAAGAACACCTCTCCTTGAGCTCCATTTGGTCGAAAATTGCCTTCTCCATGACTTAGTCAGTATTTTCTTAGAAAAGTTATACTAAATCTAGAATGACTCCAGTTAGTGTGCTAAATCTGGAGGCAGGCCCAAAATTGTGGGCACCGCCAAATCCTTCACCAAACTAAACTGAGAGTTAACTAACAGTTAAACTGTGCTTAATTAAATTAATCTAAATTAGCGCAAACCCTATCCTTAATATCTAGCGGTTTTTGTGGGTTGTTCACATGCGATGGTTAGCATCGCATTAACCTCTGGGTTAATGGTCCTTTGGAAGTGCTGACCATTTGATGTTGTGGTAATCACATTCACATGGCGTATATTAAATCATCATGGAGTAATGGTATGACAGAGCTGCTGGGTTAACATAATTTTTTTTCATTTATAACAAATGCATTCACATGGGGGAGGGATGTCCTGCGGGTTGGCCCTCCCCTAACCACCCAACTCCTAACTGTTACACTTTAAATGCAAGCAGAAAATACATGGGGTAAGGATCACCCAATAACGGAGGCAGTTAAGGTGTATGGACTGTGTGCTGAAGGTCATGGGTTCGAACTCGACTTTTGGTGAGCTCCAGTATTGCAGCAATGATGTTGCAACTCATGAGACTGCCTTATTTACTTTTATCAACCCTGTAGTTCGTAACAAACTTTGAAGTGACGGTGCTGTATGCACAAGTACTAGCTCTTACTGCAGACTGTCACTTTATCAACTGGCACAAGTTCGTTAGGAGCTTAAGCCAACTTCTATGAGTTCTTAGAAGAAGCTTTTAACTATGATGGATGAAATCTAACTCAAAAGAGGCTAATCTACTTGCAGAAAGAAGCAGAAAGCTGAAAGGAAATGCAAATTCTAGCAAACCCTAGTTTTACTGACTAACCCTACCAGTGCAAGAAAGAGGTGAAAGCTGCTGAAATGGATGCCATTGACTCTTGGAAAAATAAAATGCATGTGACTAAGCTACTTCTGAAGTAAAATATGGAAAAATCATCTTTTGTATTTTTGAGTAATTTTGTAGAATTATTATGCATGTGCTTTAACTGTTTTTGACTGTGTAGAGGTTGATTGGTGAAAGAATATGGAGTGGGCACTTGCAGGAGGTTGGGAAGGTGAGAAGAGGGCCTAAGTGGTCCCTAGCACCCTTCCAGAGAATTCCACAGCGATCAGATCTCGAGAAACTGCTCACGTGAACTTCTACAGGAAGTCTGCACGGGTTTTATAGGATGTTCTACATGAAGTTCTACAAAAAGAGCCGAAAGAAGGTTTTAGAGGGTTGATGGTGGAAAAACTGTGGGAAAGTGGAAATGGAGGATGGATGAGGATGTGAAGGGGTCTAGGACCCAGTGAATGAAGCTAAGGAGTGATGAAGGTGGCTGGATTTGTTCAAGGATGAAGAGAGCAAAGCTGCACAAGAATGTAGAAATTAGGGCAAATTAGAAAAGTGTGGCAAATGAAGGGAAGGAATCTTAGATTAGGGGTTGGAGCAGGTTGTATGATGGAGGAAGGATAGGTAGGGATGTATTACAGGTGCTCTGCACACTATTTTCCAAAATTGATCGAACAAAGACTAGAAAAACCAGAGATCTATCTATTTTGACCTAATCTTACCTAAAAACCAGAAACATGATGAACATAAGTTTATAGACAGGAAATCATGCAAGATAACTATGGAAACTAAGTAAGAATAGATTTAAACATATAAGTACAACTGGTATCAACTTTTCCAACTAAAAATCTAACACTAGCAATTGCATGGAAAGGCAAAAACAATGTTTTTGTGGCAGCGAGTATGCCTTGGTCTCAGCTCATGGTACCAAGGAGGGAGAGATTAGATCTAGGACTACTTGATGGCCTTTTTGCAGATATTTTCTGTTACCAAACTGTCAAATCAACCTGAAGCATAAAACTATCGTAATCATAAAAAATAACCTAAGTAACAAAGCAAGATTTTAACTTAATTGAAAGAAATTATTCTATGAATGAAGCAAAGACACATAAAAGTACACAAAGGAGGTACTGACACTTGGGTTGGGCCCAACCCCAAGAGCTACAACCTCCTAAGAGAGATCAGAGCTGGTGCAAAGCTAGATTCATTTTTATTGATAAAATAATAATATTTACATCCCAAAAACTGTCTACAAGAAAAAGCTCGAAAATGTGTTGATACAGGGCTGCACTAAAGTGCGAAAATAGAATAAAAAAATGACTAAAATATAACTAAAATATAACTAACTGAACTGAGGCCCTAAGCCTTCTTATTTATACAAATGAGGACCTCCAACAGTCCTCCTTAAATCAAGGAACTTGACTTCCTGGAACTAAAGATAACAACAGTCCTACTTAACTTGCTTGGCTGCCCCTTGGCTTTGCGCTCCGAGTTTTTGATGGATAATTCGAGGTAAGGGCTCATAAATGAAGGGGAAACCCTCCTACAAATCCTCTTCCTTGTTCTTCCATGAATTTGGCTACCAAATTCTCATTAAACCTTTGATTATGTCTCAAAATTGACCAAAAATCTACATAAAGCACACATTAGACTTTTTGGCATAATGACTAACCCAATTCACTCTATTAGCATAAATATGATAAAAAACATGCAATAAACTAATGAGAATGGTGGATTAAGTCGAATTAGGAGGCTAAATGAGCCCATATAATTACCCATTTCTGGGGCTCATCATCACCCCCTACTGAAGGTGTTGCTCATCCTCTGAGAAACTAATCCATCTCCTCATCCTGGATGGCCCTGATGGCCTCCCTATCATCCCAAGATTCTGAAGTGGTTTTCCCATGTGTGCCATAAAATTCTGCCTTCTTGTCCATGTCCTTCCACTGCTCCTCCTATTCTGCTTGTTTGAATTCTTGTGCTTTTCCTGGCCTTAAAATACATGGAGGCCTACCTTTTTCTCTTTTCTTTTTGTTTTGTAGGTGTGCTTAGTGCAGCAAGCACAATTGTTGCTTCCCTTACCAACATTTCAGGGGATTTCTCTTTCCGTTGTTCTTTTCCTTCACTTCCTGTAGAAATCTCTATGCCCCCTATTTCTGCTTGTGTCCCTGATATCTCAGGGTGTGTCTCTTCTTTCTCTTGTTGGGTGCCTGCCTTGGCTGTGGCAGCCTTCTTTTGGGCTTTCTTGGCCTTTTTCTTTCCAATCTTTGTCCTTTTTCCCTTCTTTGTTTTTTCTGTTTTCTCCTTTTCTGTCTTAGGCTCAACAGTCTTATCAAATTCCTCTTTGTCATTCCATTCTTCCTCTGCTTCGCCCTCTACTTGAATGTCTTGTGCTCCCTCATCAATGTTCTTCTCAATTTCTTCAGTTTGCTCCCCCTCATCATTGCTGGATGGGCTGTTGTTCTCAGCAAAAGTTCTGATATTATCATCCCTAGACATATTTTTGAAGATTTCCCAAGCTATGGGGATAGTATATGTGTGTAAAGCATCTTCCACCAACAGTTTGATGAGTGCTTGGTGGGCCAACTGATTTGGGACTCCTGCATTTAGCTTTATACCACATTCAATTAAAGACTAAAGGAGGAAATATGGAATGCTCAGTTTCTTAGCTGGAGGCAAGTCCATCCCATACCTCAATTCATGTAGCAACCTGAAATGATAACCATAAATGATGCTAAACCTCCCTTCACATGTGATATACTTCATTATTTGATAACTGACTTCGCTCCAGAGAGAAGGCAAGCTTGTCCTTTTGACCTTGTTTTTGTCTTCTATAGGATGCTCTTTAGGCAGAAAAAATGTTTTCTTAGCCACTTGTCCCAATGACTTCTCCTCTTTGCTCCAAGGGAGTCCCAATGGTAAATAGGTAATTCTGCTGATGAAATCAAGTGTAAGTTCTAGGGTCAAGCCCCTAAAACTAACTATGGCATGTGTCTTTGAATGTGGTCTCAAGGACATCAAAAACTCTTTAGTCACTTCTTCATCATAACCCTGAATTCTGTCAAAGAAGAATATCCAATTTTCCCTGGTGAAAAGGTCCACCACCTCAGGGTTCTCATATAGTTTGCTAGAGTTTAAGGGTTATTTCCTCATGAATCCTCCTGACATGGTGTTGAGTTTGTGTTTTAACCAGCAAAGAAAATGCTCAGGTGGGAAAAAAAACAGTCAATCACTGAAACAGAGGAGCGCTGAATTCGGCTTTTTTTGAACCTACGAAGAAATTTTTCATGTGATCCTTACAACATCAAATGGCAGTAATTCCCCTGTTTGAAAACTGTTTTCACCCAGAATTTGACTGTTTGTTTATGAAAAGATTTTTTTTTTACAGAACAGAGCATAAGGACACATGGTATTTTCTTAGCACATAGATAAATATGCAAATTCGGGTTTTTTTCCACACACAGGCTAGCCTCTACTGCTTCATGTATCTTCCTTACAGGAGAATTTTAAAAAATAATGAGGAGATTTTGGATGCAGAGAAAAAACTGGGTAAACTCAGTGAAATATGCAGGCAGACTTTCATTGTTTTTCTCAATGGACAGGCAGACTTTTACTCTTGTTTTTCAATCTAATGTCGTGTTCAATTCACCACCTTCTACAAATAGATCATGCACAGAGAAGTTTTCCCGAGCCTACCTGTTTTGAGCTTGAAATTCAACGAAAATTCCGGGGTTTCTTTCTGTAGAGTTGTTCTCTGCCTTCCCTGTAGAACTCTTCCTGTAGAAGTCACCTGACTCCTGTAGAATGAAACTGTGCTTCCTGTAGAGTCTGATAGGTGGGAGATTTTCAAAAAACAGGCAGAAATCTGGTGGAGGATGACTAGATAGCTGCTCTAGAAGTGGTAGATGCGTACTCCAGTTGAGAACGTCATGAGTGTAGAATGAACACAGGGTGGTGAATGTCTTAACTGAACTGTTTTTTATCTGCGGGCGTGATTCATGGTGAGGTGATGAGGTGGCCAGACCAGACCATTGATCCCCATTGCAGTGTTATTATGAAACTGTATGTTCTTTGCATGTTAATCACATGACATCAGTTGCGCTGGATTTCAAAACATCTGCCACTAACTGTTTTTTAAATTTCCCGTGAGTTGACTATACACATGTGTTGTGTGATCTCCGGATGAGTGCAATCAAACCAGCTGAGGATGTTGAGTTAACTGGCACCCTTTTTGGATTAATCCAACCATTTCATTCGTTCATGAAGTTTCAAATCATACAGATGCAAATAGAGGAATTGGTTTAGACACTTACCTGTAAGTTGACGTGCTGCTTGGTTCTTTTGCAGCTGCATGCTCATATTCAATTGCTACATGCCTGTATCCCTTCTACTATATGCTTTTGGTTGTTTGATGTGTGGCTATTTTTCTTGTGCAGGTATCCTTTGGCTGGATTTAAGCTGCAGAAGTTTGTTTCAACCTTCAGATTTGCACCCTCATGCTGCTAATGCTAATTTTTATAGGATAGCGACTTGTTTTGTCCATAGTTCCCAAATGATAGACTATATTGACCTGAATTTTTTTGAGCACATTTCTATCATCATTATGCACCTCCCATAGCAAAATTGTGATCAATGGATGCACAGGTTTCGAGAAAAAATGAAAATGGATGAAGGTGACGGAGGTCGATTTCTTGGAAACCATGCACTGGAATTTGCTGAAATTGTTTGGGCAGGTTACTATCACCCATTTGCATCTCCCCATGAAATAGGTTTTCAAATGGATGCACATATATGGAGAAAATGCAAAAAATGGCTGAAGGTGATGGAGGCTGATTTCTTGGAAACCGTGCACTGGAATTGGCTGAAATTGCTTGGGCATGTTGCCATCATCCCTATACAACTTCCCATGAAACAATTTTTTAAATGTATGCACAATTTTCAAGTTACGAAAAAAACAAATTTCTGTTCTATGTATTTTTGTGTCAGAGCATTCTACAGTTTTTGCATAGTAAGAAAAATGAGCTTGGGGTGTGATGCAAGCTTGGACATGATAGAATAGAGGTTTGAAGACCGCATGAGGATTTATAGACCCTTTATGAAGCTTCCCTATTCCCCAAACTGATTTTGAAGTCCATTTCTAGCTCTCTGTAATTTCTACAAGATCCTCCTGTAGAAAACACAGTTTTCAGAAAAGAAGCACAGTGAGATGGAAAGGATGTGAAGAATGATTGAGAAAGGTGAGGGAAGGTAGGATAGGTGCTGTTATTGGTTTCAGAGCTTTCTTAGCACCTGCTGCTGCTTCCTGAAGTTCTGTAAACCTGCAATACAACTGGAAATTCATTTTTCTCTTTTTTCCTTTTTTTTTTGAAAACAACTAAGGCGCCTCAAGAAGGTTTTCACACTAATTGCCTGCCCTAGGTGCTTCCAAAGGAAGTTTTCACCCAAGGATCTTATTCTATTTTTTTCTTTTCTCTTATTTCTAACCCATTGACCGCCTCATGGAGGTTTTCAATCAATGAGCCAATCTGAGGCGCTTCCAAGGAGGTTTTCACCTTAGATTTTTATTTTTTCTCTTATTTTTTTTTTAATTTTTAATTTATTTTTTTATCCTACCCTACTTGAAAAACAAAATCATTTTCAAGTATAAGAATACTTCCAATGGAGCCATGTGTACATTGAGATGAGAGACAAAATGATGTGGAGGCTTGAAATGCATGCTTTGACAAATACCCGGATTTCAGAGACCAAATGATTTGACTTTGAAGGGATCGAGAATAGTTGAAGAAGAGAGTACTACTACAACTTAGTGACCGTATGGAACCATATCTCAATATAGTTGTGGTGTCCTTGGTCCTTTTGTTGATCTAGATCATTCTTCATGTCTTCTTCTATCATGACCTTCACATCTTCCTCTTTTTGCTGATTTTTCTCTTGAATACATGGAGGATTTGATGGTAACCATGAGGGAGCTCTCTCGATCTCTGGTTCTGTTGTCTTTTCTTCATCAAGTGCAGCCCATGGTCCTTTGATCTCCTCTCTTGAATCTTCTTTTGCTGGATGTGATCCTTCAATGCTATCAATATAATCTCTTTTTTGCAATACTCTTCCTGAGCTATGGTGAATATCATTGAGCTCAATAGGAGTTGTTTGGAAGTGTTGTACCTCAGCTTTGCAATTGGGTTGAGCTACTCCAATGTGCGGGTTTGGAAATGGTGGTTCCCCACTATATACTTGTTGGGCCTGTCCGTTACTCGGGTTCGGGTTCGGTTGAGCACATATTTTGGGTTGCCTTGGTGGAGCAGGAGGTAATGGTTGCGGTTGAGTAGGTGGTGGAGGCAAAGGAGCGAGAGGAGAGTTGTACTAGGGCCTCCACCCTTGATGAGGTGCATTCCACTGAGGCTGTGGTTGAGCATAGGGGTGAAATGGATGAGCAGCCGGTTGGGCATAATATGGAGATGTGGAGGACCAAGGAGGAGGTATGGACCAGGAAAGATGAGCAGGGGGACCCCAAGAAGCCATGGAAGTGGCTTGATAGGGGTTGTAATAGGTTAGGGATGTTCCTTGCATTCCCTACTGGTAAGGTATGGGTCCATGTGGCCTCCTTTGGTTCATGAAATAGAGTGGTTCAGTGGCTCCTTTGGTCCTCTGATATGCAGCTTTAAATCCGGGCAAGGAAGGGCACTGGTTCATAGGATGGTCTCTTTCACAGACAAAACACATTTCTATGGAGTGCAATGGACATTCATTCCTAGGAAGCTTTCTAGTGCACCTGGGACAAAAGATGGCGAAAGCCCTCTCGGCTTCCTCTTGCTTCTTTTGGATCACCAAGGTATTCATTTGCATGGCAAACATTTGCCTCACCTTGCTTTTGAAATCTTCCATCAGATTTTCACATTCACCTCTAAGGATTGAGTTGGACGAAAAGGTACTGCTCCCAACATTTCTATTTTCAGCCATTTGCTCCAGAGGAATGTGTTCTTCTTCTTCTCACTTAGAAGTTCTTCAAATATGTCTTGCTGTCCACCTAAGGGTTCTTCTTAATCATAACCATCGAAGAAGAGAGAAAGTTGGTTGTGTGAAGCAGTGGGGGTGTTGTGCAAACATTTTTCTTAATTATCTCTACTCTTACAATTCATGAAAGGAAATATTTTTGGTTGATTTTTGTTTCCCTTTTTTTTTGTTTTTTGTTTTTCTTGTACTTGCAAAAACTAAAATAGATTGAACTGCAACTAACTAAAATCTATCTTGTTGAAATGAAAATGCAAAATTGAAATGAAAGCAGGAAAGAACTAATCTATGTTGCTGAAATAAGATTGAAGAATTGAAATGAAAGCAAGAAATGCTAATGTACGCTTGCTGAAATGAAATTGTGGAATGGAAATGAAAGCAGGAAATGCTAATCTATGCTTGTGGAAATGAAATCGCGAAATTGAAATGAAAGCAAGAAATGATAATCTACACTTGCTGAAATGAAATTGCAAAATTGAAATGAAAGAAGGAAATAGCTAATCTACGCTTGCTGAAATGAAATTGTGAAATTGAAACGAAAGCATGAAATTTCTAATCTATGCTTTTTGAAATGAAAATTGCAGAATTTGAAATGAAATAAACTACTTAGCAGAATGTTGCAGAAAAAAATAGAAGAAAAGCAGTAATCACAAATACTCTAATACTTCACCGACAATGGCGCCAAAAAGATGTTGAGCTCCAGTATTGCAGCAATGATGCTGCAACTCCTGGGACTCCCTTCTTTACTTTTACCAACCTAGTAGTTCGTAACAAACTTGGAAGCGATGGTCCCGTATGCACAAGTACTAGCTCTTACTGCAGGCTGTCACTTGATCAACTGACACAAGTTCGCTAGGAGCTTAAGACAACTTCTATGAGTTCTTAGAAGAAGCTTTTAACTGTGATGGATGAAAGGTAACTCAAAAGAGGCTAATCTACTTGCAGAAAGAAGCGGAAAGCTGAAAGGAAATGCAAACCCTAGTTTTACTGACTAACCCTACTCGTGGAAGAAAAGAGATGAAAGCTACTGAAATGGATGCCATTGACTCTTGAAAAGGTAAAATTCATATGACTAAGCTACTTCTGAAGGAAATATGGAAAAATCATCTTTTTGTATTTTTGAGTAATTTTGTAGAATTATTATGCATGTGTTTTAACTATTTTTTAATGTGCAGAGGTTGATTGGCGAAAGGAAATGGAGTGGGTGTTTGCAGGAGGTTGGGAAGATGAGAAGAGGGCCTAAGGGGTCCCTATCACTCTTCCAGAGAATTCCACAGTGATCAGATCTCGAGAAACTGAACATGTGAACTTCTACAGGAAGTCTGCAGGGGTTCTACAAGATGTTCTAGAGCAGAAAGAGGGTTTTAGAGGGCTGATGGTGGAAAAACGGTGGGAAAGTGGAAATGGAGGATGGATGAGGATGTGAAGGGGTCTAAGACCTGGTGAATGAAGCTAAGGAGTGATGAAGGTGGTTGGATTTGTTCAAGGATGGAGGGAGTAATGCTGCACAAGAATGTAGAAATTAGGGCAAATTGGAAAAGTGTGGAAAATGAAGGGAAGGAATCTTAGATTAGGGGTTGGAGTAGGTTGTTTGATGGAGGAAGGATAGGCAAAGATGTATTACAGGTGCTCTGCACACTATTTTCCAAAATTGATCGAACAAAGACTAGAAATACCAGAGATCTATCTATTTTGACCTAATCTTACCTAAAAACCAGAAACATGATGTACATAAGTTTATAGATAGGAAATCATGCAAGATAACTATGGAAGCTAAGCAAGAATAGATCTAAACATGCAAGTACAACTGGTATCAACTTTTCCAACTAAAAATCTAACACTAACAATTGCATGGAAAGGCAAAAACAATGTTTTTGTGGCATCAAGGATGCCTTGGTCTCAGCTCATGGTCCCAAGGAGGGAGAGATGAGATCTAGGACTGCTTGATGGCCTTTTTGCAGATATTTTCTGTTACCAAACTGTCAAATCAACCTGAAGCATAAAACTATCTTAATCATAAAAAACAACCTAAGTAACAAAGCAAGATTTTAACCTAAATAACAGAAATTATTCTATGAATGTAGCAAAGACACATAAAAGTACACAAAGGAGGTACTGGCACTTGGGTTGGGCCCGACCCCAAGAGCTAAAGCTTCCTAAGAGAGATCAAAGCTGGTGTAAAGCTGGATTCATCTTTATTGATCAAAAATAATAGTTACATCCCAAAGACTGTCTACAAGAAAAAGCTCGAAAATGTGCTGATACAGGGCTGCACTAGAGTGCGAAAATAGACTAAAAAATGACTAAAATCTAACTAAAACCTCACTAACTGAACTGAGGCCCTAAGCCTTCTTATTTATACAAATGGGGACCTCCAATAGTCCTCCTTAAATCAAGGAACTCGGCTTCTTGGAACTAAAGATAACAACAGTCCTATTTGACTTGCTTGGCTACCCCTTGGCTTTGCACTCCGAGTTTTTGATAGAGAATTCGAGGTAAGGGCTCATAAATGAAGGGGACACCATCCTACAAATCCTCTTCCTTGTTCTTCTATGAATTTTGTTACCAAATGCTCATTAAACCTTTGATTCTGTCTCAAAATTGATCAAAAATCTGCATAAAGCACACATTAGACTTTTTGGCATAATAACGAATCCAATTCACTCTATTAGCACAAATATGATAAAAAACATGCAATAAACTAATGAGAATGGTAAATTAAGTCGAATTAGGAGGCTAAATAAGCCCATATAATTACCCCTTTCTGGGGCTCATCAACTTCCACCAAATTTTTGTTGAACTGCACTCTACTTAGGCCATTGGGAGGTGCCACATGGTGGCCTCTAAGCTTGCCACGTGGTATTCTTCCATTGGTCCAAAAATAAACCAATCAAATTGCACCAACACATCACCTGTATAACCCAATCAAACAATGCCACTTGTCCATATGTAATTCGTCATTGACCATATTTGGCCATGCCTCGTCACTTGCCACGTCAACAGTACAGACTGTTGGCTGTGCAATGACTCAGAATTTGTTTTTTTGAAAATTTTGGACTATTTAGAAAAGTGATCATAACACAATAAATTTCTCATATGAACTCTTTTTTCGACAAACCAAGTTATGTTAGGATCATTTTGCTGAGACAGAAACGGTCGTTGAGGTTTCGAGTCATTTTGGGAACTTTGATTTTTGAGCTAAAAATTGAGCACTTGATCATTCCTCCCCACTAGAAGCCTTTTGGACCCCAAAAGATATTATCAATTGTTTAGCAAGTGAGGGTACATCTCCCTCACCTTCTCAGTCTGCAATCGTTTGGATTGAGAAGGCTTTTGTCCCTTGAGTCCCACTCTAAGGTATTTGACATCCCCTCTCTTCGAAGTTTTGATTCTTCTGTCAAGTATGAGATCTTGCTGAAACTCATCTAGATATTCTGGAAAGAAATCATCCATTGATGGTAACTGAACATGCTCTCCTTTATCATCAATCAAAGGAGGCTCAAATAATCTCAAATTCTCAACATTAAAAACAGAGTATATTTGCATATAAGGAGGAAAATCAAGCTTAAATGCATTGTTACCAATCTTTTCTAGAAGTTTAAAAGGACCATAATGGATTGGCTTAAGCTTTTGACCTTCCCCTTGAAGTCTCTCTTTGCTAATATATAACCAAAATTCGTCGCCAAATTTAAATTTGTGATCAACCTGGTGTTTTTCATGCCTTGCTTTGTAGTTGCTCTAACTTTTCTCAAGTTGTTCGTCCACTCTATGCTGTATCAATTGAATTTTCTCTATGAACTTCCTTGACTTATCGATGTCACTGTGACCATTGATGGCAATCTTGGAAAGTATGCATAACATGCCTCAAATGGCGATGTGTTTGTGGAAGAATGCTTTTCTCTATTGTATGCATGTTGTATGTAATGCAACTGTTCATCCCACAACTTGGGATGTTTGCTACAATATTCTCTAAGAAGATGAATAATTGTTTTGTTGACCACCACAATTTGTCCATATGTTTGTGGATGAAAAGTTGTACTCTTCTTCAACTTTGTGTCCATCATGTCCCACAAATTCGATCAAAAATTCCCAACATATCGAGAATCTTGATCATTTACAGTAGAAGTAGGAAGACCAAAATGAACCCAAATGTTTTGGAAGAAAAGATTAGCTATTTGTTCAGATGTAATTTGCTTTTTACATGGTGTTAGCATGCAAACCTTGTTGAACCTATCTACAACTACATACAAGTAATCATGACCTTTCCTTGACAATGGAAGACCTCCTACAAAATCCATTGAGTTACTCTCCCATGGACGTGAAGGTACCGAAAGTGGAGTGTATAAAACAAGTTTCTTATTGCTAAGCTTACTTGTAGCACATAAAGAATATCCTCTTATGAAATGAGAAACATTATCCAACATGCGTGGCCAATAAAAATACCTTTGAAGATTCGCTACTCTCTTGCCTACACCAAAGTGTCTAGCAATCAATGAAGTGTGCGCCTCCCTTATGATACTGTTTATTTTTCCTTGTGGAATACACAACTTTCCCAAGTGATACAACAAACTGTTATGTACATGATAATCCAACTCTTCAATTTGATTTCTTTGACTCAAGCTTGGATATAGTTCTTGAAAGTCACTATCATTTGCATATTCTTTTATGTAACTTTCATGCAAAACAGAGTTATGCTTGAATATAATAGATGAATTTACAATACGCCTTGAAATCATATCAACGACCTTATTATAGATTCCATTTTTATACATGATAACCAAATGAAATTGTTGTAGAAAACCCATCCATCTGAAATGTCGTGACTTCTGCAACTTTGACTGTGACTGTAAATACTGCAATGGTTGATGATCAATATGGATGATTGTCTCCTTCCCAATCAAATAGTGCTTCCATTTCTTAACACTTTGTACCAATGCATAAAGTTCTTTGTCATAGGTGGGATAGTTAGTTACAACTCCATTAAAGATTTCAAGGTGAAATGAAATGGGCTTACCATGCAGCAATAAAACTGCTCCCGTTGCATAATCGCTTGCATCTGTTTGAATCTCAAATGGTTGTCTAAGATCTGGAAGTGCCAATACCGGTGCTGAACTTATCTTTTGCTTCAAAGAATCAAATTATTTCTATTGTACATCTCCCCAATGGAAGACTTTCTTGACACTTGTTAATGCATGTAATGGAGTTGAAATTGAAGAAAAAACAACAATAAAATTTCTCTAATATTGTGCTACCCCTATAAAGCTTCTTACCTCCGTAACTGTATTGGGTTTGGGCCAATTCGAAATGACCTCAACCTTAGAGGGGTCGATATTCAACTCACATCCTCCAACAATGTGTCCCAAATACACCAAAGAAGTCTTTCAAAATTCACACTTCAACATATTTAAAAATCACTGTTCTTTTCTCAAGACATCAAGTACTTTGTTCACATGCATGACATGTTCATCTCTTGACTTGCTGAATATGAGAATATCATCTAAGTAGACAATGAAAAATTCATCTAAAAATGGTCTGAATACATCATCCATTACCCTCATGAAAGTAGTTGGAGCATTTGTAAGACTGAAAGGCATAACAATCCACTCAAACAATCCTTGTTTAGTTTTATATGCGGTTTTCCAAATGTCTTCTTCAGCTATCCTAACTTGATGATAACCACTTCGTAAGTCTAACTTAGTGAAATACTTTGCGTACCTCAACTGATCAAACAAATCATCAATTATTGGAAGTGGATAATGATTCTTTACTGTTATTTTGTTTAGTGCATGGAAACCCACATACATGTGCCAAGTTCCATCCTTCTTTGGCACTAAGACAATGGGCGAACCACATGGAGAAATGGGCGTATGATACCTTTGTTCAACAATTCTTGAATTTGCTTTTTTATTTTGATGCTCACCATAATTGACATGTGATACATGCCTATGTTTGGAAGTGGAACATCCTGTTGCAACTAAATCTCATGCGGAATTCCCCTTTTGGGAAGTAACCCCTTTGGTTTCTGAAAACATCTCGCCATGCTTGCTTACCACATCAAACAAGTCAGATTTCAATTTAGCATCACAACCTTCAAAAGATTCATAATCAATATCATTTTTTTCTTGATCATGAGAAGCACAAAATTTTTACTTGCATTTGCTAGTCTCTTCATCTGCCCTGCATTAACCAAAGAAATGTTCAGCTTTTTGTGATGGGCTATCACAATGTACTCCATCCCATTCTTGAGAAATATGTATTTGTTGTCATGGCGATAAAATATTTCTTTCCTATCATACAAATAAGGACTACCCAAAATATTTCCTGAGATGTCAAGTGGAACTACATCTAACTCAACTTCATCAATGAACTTTTCAATAATGGCGAACTTGAATAAACACTTCCTTGTAACCTGTAAGTTTGCATTTTTAACTATCCAACCCAATGGATATGACTTATGATGAGTTACAACTTCAAGGTTTAGTTTTTTAACCATGTCTTTGGTGGGCCCCAGTATTGCAGCAATAATGTTGCAACTCCTGGGACTCCCTTCTTTAATTTTATCAAACTGGTAGTTCATAACAAACTTGGAAGCGGCGATGCTGTATGCACAAGTACTAGCTCTTGCCGCAGCTGTCACTTGGTCAGCTGGCACAAGTCCACTAGGGGCTTAATCCAACTTCTATGAGCTCTAAGAAGAAGCTTTTTAACTGATGGATGAAAGCTAAGTCAAAGGATCGATCTGAAACTTTCTGAGCATGTGTCTATCATCATTGTGCACCTCCCAGAGTGAAATGGTGGTCAATGGATGCACGGATTTTGAGAAAAACGGAAAATGGCTAAATATTACAGGCGTCAATTTCTTAAAAATCATGCATCAGAATCGACTGAAATTGCTTGGGTAGGTTACTGTCACCCATATGCATCTCCCCATGAAACATGTTTTGAAACAGATGCATGAATATGGATAAAATGCAAAAATGTCTGAAGGTGATGGGGGCTGATTTCTTGGAAATCATGCACCAGAATTGGCTAAAACTGCTCGGGCATGTTTCCATCATCCCTGTACAACTCTCCGTAAAATGGTTTTTCAAATAGATGCATGGTTTTCAAGTTAGGGCAAAAACAAATTTCAGCACTATGTATTTTTGCTTCCAAGCATTCTGTAGTTTTTTGCATGGTAAGAAAAAATGAGCTTGGGCTATGATGCAGGCATGGAAATGATGGAGGAGGAGTTTGAAGATTGCAGGAGGACTTATGAACCCTTTCGGAAGCTATCATGTTCGTCAAACCGCCTTTTTGAAATCCATTTCTAGCTTCCTTTAATTTCTACAAGAACTTCCTGTAGAAGCACAATGAGGTGGAAAAAATGATGGAGAAAGGTGAGGGATGGAAACAGGGGTGCTTGCAGGCCTAACCAACAAATTCCAACCATCAGATTCCCTTCTAAAATTGAATTTGGTTCGTCTGAAGGTTCTACAGGATGTTTCCTGCCGAAATTAAGAACTTCCTGTAGAAACGCCTGGAACTTCCTGTAGAAAAGCCTAGAACTTCCTGTAGAAAGCCCAATCTTGACCTGAATGTGACCAAATCCTAGGAGAGGTGAGTGGCCATGGAGGGAGTGTCTAAAGGGATGTCCTCGAGCCTGGTACGGACTTCTGTCCTCATTTTGCGCGCCCCTCTTTTCCTATAATGTATTCACTGTAACCTGCAATTATTTTACAGAGATTAGACCTGATTTTTTTTTTTCCCTCTTTTTTTTGTTGAAAACAACTAGGGCGCCTCATGGAGATTTTCACCCTAATTGCCTTCCCTGGGCGCCTCCAAGGGAGGTTTTCACCCAGGGATATTATTCTATTTTTCTTTTTCTTTTTCTTCTTTTTTCCAACCCATTGACCACCTCATGTAGGTTTTCAATCAATGAGCCAATCTAAGGCGCCTCTGAGGAAGTTTTCACCTTCGATTTTTCCTCTTATTTCCATTTTTTTTTTTCTTTCTACCCTGCCCTACTTGAAAAACAAAAACATTTTCAAGTATAAGAATACTTCCAATGGAGCCATGTGCACATCGAGATTAGAGACAAAATGATGTGGAGGCTTGAAATGCATGCTTTGACAACTATTTGGATTTCAGAAACTAAATGGTTTGACTTTGAAGGGATCAAGCATAGTTGAGGAAGAGAGTACTGCTGCAGCTTAGTGACCGTTTGAAACCATATCTCAATAAAGCTCTGATATCCTTGGTCCTTTTGCTGATCTGGATCATTCTTCATATCTTCTTCTATCATGACCTTCACATCTTCCTCTTTTTGCTGAGTTTTCTCTTGAATACATGGAGGATTTGATGGTAACCACGAGGGAGCTCTCTCGATCTCTGATTCTGATGTCTTCCCTTCATCTAGTGTAGCCCATGGTTCTTTGATCTCCTCATTTGAATCTTCTTTTGCTGGATGTGGTCCTTCAATGCTGTCAATATAATCTTTTTTTTGCAGTACTCTTCCTGAGCTATGGTGAAGATCATTGAGCTCAAGAGGAGTCATTTGTACATGTTGTGCTTCAACTTTGCAATTGGGTCGAGCTACTCCAATGTGCGGGTTTGGAAATGGTGGTATGGGTAGTTGAGTGGGGGTGTATATTTGAGATGGATGTGGATGGGGTTTTGGTTGGGCAGGTGATGGAGGCAAATGAGTGGGAGGAGAGTTGTACTGGGGCCTCCACCCCAGATGAGGTGCATTCCACTGAGGCTGTGGCTGAGCATAAGAGTGAAACGAATGAGCAGCTGGTTGGGCATAATATGGATCTGTGAAGGAAAAGGAGGAGGTGTGAACCAGGAAGGATGAGCAGGGGAACCCCAAGAAGGCATGGAAGTGGTATGATAGGGGTTATAATAGGTCTGGGATGTCCCTTGCATTCCTTGCTAGTAGGGTATGGGTCCATATGGCCACCTTTGGTTCATATAATAGAGTGATTTAGTGGCTCCTTTGGCTCTCTGATATGCAGCGTTAAGTTCAGGCAAGGAAGGACACTGATTCGTAGGATGGTATTCTTCACAGACGAAACACACTTCTATGGAGTGCAATGGACATTCATTCCTAGGATTCTTTCTAGTGCACCTGGGACAAAAGATGGCCAAAGCCCTCTTGGATTCCTCTTGCTTCCTTTGGATCTGTAAGGTATCCAGTTGCATGGCAAGAAACTGCCTCACCTCGCTCTTGAAATCTTCCATCTGATTTACAAATTCATTTTTGGATAAGGTACTGTTCCTAACATTTTTGCCTGTAGCCATTTGCTCCAGAGGAATGTTTTTTTCTTCTTCTTCCCTTGAGGTCCTTCAAATATGTCTTGCTGTCCACCTAAGGGTTCTTTAATCACAACCATTGAAGAAGAGAGAAGGTTGGTTGTGTGAAGCAGTGGGGGTGTTGTGCAATCATTTTTCTGACTTATCTCTACTCCTACAAGGCATGAAATGAAATCTTTTTGGTTGATTTTTGTTTTTTTCTTGTACCTACAAAACTGAAATAGATTGAATTGCAACTAACTATCTTGCTAAAATGAAAATGCGGAATTGAAATGAAAGAAGGAAAGGAATAATCTATTTTGCTCAAATGAAATTGCAGGAATAAAATGCTAAGCTACACTTGCAGAATGGAAATTGCGGAATTGAAATGCTAATCTACGCTTGCAGAATTGAAATTGTGGAATTGAAATGCTAATCTATGAAAGTGGGAAATATCTAATCTACGCTTGTGGAAATGAAATTGCAAAATGGAAATGAAATAAACTACTTAGCAGAAGGTTGTAGTAGAAAATAGAAGAAAAGCAGCAATCACCAATACTCTAAGCTTCCCCGGCAACGACACAAAAAAGAGTGGTGGGCCCCAGTATTGCAGCAATAATGCTGCAACTCCTGGGACTCCCTTCTTTAATTTTATCAAACCGGTAGTTCGTAACAAACTTGGAAGCGACGGTGCTGTATGCACAAGTACTAGCTCTTGCCGCAACTGTCACTTGGT